>JXWZ01005747.1:0-11746 GCA_000956215.1 Anopheles farauti No. 4 | reverse complement strand
CAATTCGTACTTGGAACCAAACAAACAACTAATAATATCTCAAGTGATATTAAATCCATAACACAACATCTGAAAAGGCTTCAAATAACATGCGTTCCTTGAACGTGTCGTCACTCATGTATGCAGTGCGACGAAAAACGTGATACAATGATAAATTGAGTTGCAACTTTGTCACACGAAGAGGTAGCTGCTGCCGTTTTCGTTAATTACTGGCACAATTAAATTGTGTCAACCAGATCACCAGCCGGTAGGCGAAGCCAAAATGTGAAACGTCTCGCTGACTGTTAAACGATTTCTTCAACTGTTCTTGCTGCTTCGCGCCCGATAGGAGGAATCCAGTTACCGGCTTTCAGTTGTCCCAAAAGGCGTTACCGGACAGCGAACATGTGCGCGAAAGTCTTGTCATGCCATTACCAGGGATTATGGATGCATTTCGACAAAAGGTGTACGTGAAGCACGCGTGCAAATGTCGGTAAAAAAATACTGCAGCCAATGCACTATCACCACATACAGAAGAAAGAGGACGAGGAACTGAAGAAAAAAAAACGCTATTCAACGATAACAAGCAATATTCCGCGGACGAGCACTCTTCTTCCTGCTTGCGGTAGCTGGCATGTAAATGGGTTGGTAGTGAATTCGTCATATGCGAACAACCTGTTATCAAACACGGTGGTTGGGTTTTAGCTGCCAACCTGCTGCCAACGGCTGTTACTTATCGGGATCTACGAGATGGGCAGGTTAAAAACAAAAGCCTAGCATCACCTTATGAGCTTATGTAACTCTCTCTCTCTCTCTCTCTCTCTCTGCGACACGGCAGTTGTCGAACTCGGAAGTTTCAACGGATATGTGGTTGATTGGTTCAGAGCCAGCTCGGCATGGCAGGTGAATGCTTTGGGACTGTTCATAATTGTGCAACACCGAACTAGTGCAAAACATGGAATGCAAGGTCGATTGAGCCATTTTCGAAGAAAGTGAACAATAGTGCAACCTGTACTGTAGAAGCATCTGTTCGCGGGCTATGTTTTCCCGCTAATATGTATCGCACGAGTCTAGCAAACGGCTGGTGATACTTAAAGTGCATGCATGCGGTGACAGTACATGAAGTTGATGAAGGTTTACCTTTGGAAGAGAAAAGTGGGTCAAATTTTACACATTACAACCGTACAGGATGATATTAACCATTGCATGGTGTATTTTTCTGTCGCACTAACTTAAAAATACGTTCCATGTTGTTTTATCGTGTGTATTATGGTTAAAATGTATAGTCCAATAATAATAATAATGATTACCAAAACGATTATATAAACAGTATTGTATTATTTACCATTGAACAAATTTATACAAACAGTTTAATTAAAGAGAGGTAAAAAAATATTTCGCTTCACTTAAACTATTTCAAGCTGTTTGCCACCAGCAAAACGAGACATCTATTGGAAGAAAATATCAAAGATATATTTTTTCATCCATACCTGTGAACCGTGTGTTCCGAATCTCATCAAAGATAAATATGTTTTTTTAATTGCCTCGTTCGATGGAACCGAATCGAAGCGATATCTCTTGACCCGTCGCACAACAGCTGATCGATGAAGCAGACCGCGATCTCGGTTGCCCCCTCAGTATCCCTCGATGCGAGTTCCAATCGAATGGTGCCGCATGCGACCAGCAACAGGAAGACGCCAAAAGAAACCCGCGCAACGGTCTCAAAAATAACAACGAAAAAGGACGACCGTTCAGAGGAAGTGACGGAAATCGATTATAAACTGTTTCGTCGAATCTAATCTTACCGGAAAGAGGAAATGGCAGATGAAAGCCTGATTTGGAGGTCGATAAAAATGGAATCAGAAATGAGCGTCGAGAAACAAACCGTCTGCCACTGAGCAGTTGCAACACTTCAGTCAATCAGGCAGGAGAGGACGCGGTGTTGATTTTGGGTGCTATTTTTATTCGTTTTTTTTAAAGCTGACTGAGAACCAATCCTAGCACATGCTAATTTATCGTTTGAACTTAACCTCAGATATAGGGAAGAGAGCCTCAAAGTAAATTTGAATAGTTGTCCGTAAACGGAAATGGAGAAGCCAATAAAGTTCTAAGCAGTTTTTATGAAAGTAAAGAAAACATTTTTAAGGTAAATTGACACAGAAGAAAAGTAAAAATGCATTAATTTACCATATTTAGTGTAGATCACTACATTTGGGGCCATCATTTGATTAGGAGTGAAGTAAACGCTGTATTCGTTGTATCCCTTACTTGAGTATCAATACATCAGATCAATCAGACAATAGATAATATAATGGAAAAGCATGATAAAAATGACTAGATCGTCTTAATGTTTGGTGTCAATGAAGGTGAAAAACGTTGCATACTCGATTATTTATAATTACAATAAATTTGTCCGAGAATTTTTTGGAAGCAAAGTTACATAATACAACTGAAAGTGCATCTTTCCCTTAGAAGCAGGTTCAATGACTCCGGTTATAATCATACACAGTCAACGTTTCTTACAGTTTCTTTTCGCTCGTTGCTTCTAATGCATGTGCAATGCAGATTACAATTTCATAGCCTTCAGAGCGGAGGGGGAGGTTGAGGAAGAAACAAAGGAAATGAATTTGCACCGTCCAAATTGGGCAAGGAAGCCGCTTTGGTAGCGTTCTAAAGTGAACAGTGCAAGCAGTGATTTAAGATAATAAACAATAATTATGCTCATCCTCGGAATCCGTAACAGCCGCCTCGCTCGGGAGAACCGAATTGCCCAAAACAAGAGGGGGAAAAAAGCTGTAAAGAAACAAAAACCCATTACACTGATCCTGAAGCATCGGTGCATTGGACTAAAATACGCCGCAGACACATACGGTATGCGTATACGCCTCGAAATATGCCGAAGGAGATGGGTGAACTCGACGAAGAAACCTAAAAAAGCTTAAAAAAAACAACTTGCTCCGATTTGCTGCAAATGCTATTGACTTCTCGTCCGTCGTTCGGTTTTTTGGGCACATGTGCAGCGGTTTCGGCTGTTGCAACTCCCGTTCCGGTGCATCCAATGCTCAACCTCATAAATGCAATTTCAGCTCCCGCACCATCAAGAACGGTTAGACGGTTCTCGTTGCCCCCCCAGAACGGTTGTACAAAATTAGTATAAAACCTCGGGCGATACAGCCGCTCGTTTGAGGCGTCTCCTGCAACCGGTACTGGATCCAAATCCGCGGGCTACGGACGAGAACGACTCATTTTGTTACGAAATGGTTTATGGTTGGTTTACCAACGCAAATATTTCCTATGGCTCACGAGCAAACATTTTTACCGCTCGACCGGTTGTCCAAACCTTCGCGCCGCCCAGCACGGGAGGCGAAATGACTGATTCTACATGTTCCACTTAATTCAACGAAGCATTTCGGGAGCACGAACCGGGGAAGCGTCGGAAGCTGAAGTGTGCCAAAAATTTCACCACGGGATCAGCTTTTCTATCTCTCTTTCTCTCTCTATCTCTCTCTCTCTGTCTTTTTCGCTGCCGGTAAGCTGAAGCACACGCTTAAAGGATGTGTGCATGAAACCTGCACGCATCATCAAACGGGATGGACGCAGGATAATAATCGATTTGCGGATTGAACGCTTCCCGTCGATGAGGTTAAAGCACTCGACGGCTGTTATTGTTATTAAATCGCCAAATTTAATGGCTATCATTAAGCAGCAATGCGAGTGCTACCGCCGTTCAAAGGATTTTTGGTGCGTTTTCCGTACAAGTCAGGGAAGCCTAAAGATACAGGAAGCATCATACCAAATGATCATCAAGGCTAGAAGCGCATTTAAACCATGTTTAAGTTTTATTGATTACAATGCGGTACAAGCGGTTCACTTATGGACAAGTATGAAACTTGTTTGATATTTTCGTTCTAATGTCCACTTTACGCTACAAACACAGCAAGGAATCAGCATGTTTGAATGAAGCGAATAAAATAAATTAATCGTAATGTTTTTTGAACGACGATCATGTAGATCATGTAGCTCTCGTAGAACAGGGGAACCGAATGGTAAAAATTTGATTTCTGTGACCAAAATTCCATGTTCTTCAAGAGAGTTTGTATGTTGAATTCGAGACCGAAAGAAGTGAGTAATGCACGGAATCTAAAAGAGATCCAAAAATAAGTTAAAAACAATCAAAACAGTTTTTAAAGACATCAGTAGTAATCATGCAGTAATCATGTGCGGATTTTACGGATTTTTTTTTTCGTTCGAAAAAAGCGCTGTTTAGGAAGACAGACTACTTAAATTGATAACAAATGCCCATATTCTGCAACCTCAATGCACGACACTTAGCTTCCTATTAAAGTTGACAAAATATTAAGTTGTTTTATTTGCATTTTTTACTGGACATTTATCACTTTTCATAAACACTGTCGCTTTATGCACGGGTAGATAGAAAAAAGGCAAATTATAAAAAAATGCACAATTTCGTGTACTCTAATAACACCGGTCTATATGTAAAATCTGATATTTCGGAAAGATTTTTCCGAAGTATCCGGAATTATACGACTTAGTGTGAGTTTTCACATCTTTTGACTAAAGTTTTAATGAAAATTCGCACACTTATGACACCCAAAATAAACTCCAATTTTTCCCCATCGGTAGTTAAAAAAATATTTTACAATCTCTGATAAAATTTGGACTATTTGCAAAAAATAAGCCATATAACACTTACACTTTTTGAATAATTTTAAATCAACATTTTTACAGAATAAAACAAATTAAAACATACATTTTTTAATTTTAATGTCCTAATTCTCTTTCGTTTTATTTCGAAGATGGCTGCTTGGCACCACCGCGCTGGTGATAAATCTAGCAAAAGAAGAGATTAGAAATTGCTTCCTTCAGCTAGCTTCTAATTCAATTTAAACATAAATGTTTGAGAGCCAATGTCCGTTAAACTAGCAAAACGGCGGAAGGTCACCAGAACTTGTCACATGCCAACGGCTTAGACGAAGCCATGGAAAGAAAATCTTCTTCCCAGACCGACGGTATAGATTTCGTTGTGAGCTATCGCTAGGGCCAATAAGCGAGTGTGTATGAGTATGCACGTTTAATAGAAAAAGGATTGATTTGTGGCGTTGCCCTAAATGTTTGTCATACTAATTTGTCCGTTCAACACGTTCTCAACACGAAACACGGCATCCTGACGCGAGTGATGGGCGATTTTTTTCTTCTTCTACAGAACACCGTATCACGCCAGCGTTAATTATACGTACTCCTTCGAACAAGCTGTAGCGTTTCGATGAAAATGCAAAGCCGAGAAAGTTTTCATACACTCGCTACGCTGCGTCCGGTGCGCGGAGGATGCAACAGGATAAAAAGAAAACCGTCTCAAACACACATACGCACGCGCACGGATGGTTGGCATCTGCCGATGCGATAGTCTACGTAATGCCGTCAGTTTCTCATATTTTCTGCTCCAATCTTATCACGACAGACACGGTAAAGGTGGTAGGCTGAGCCTTGGTAACAATGTTGCAGAAGACACCGGGAAAGATGATTATACAACCACTCTTCCTGTTATTGCTGTTTATTGGATTCTTATCAGGCATGAAATTGATTCTCAGTGAAAATTCGGAATATTAACGCATGGCGTGCACGCAGCCGGCCTGCGTTGATGATAGCGTGAATGAGTAATGTTAATGTTTTGCTCTTTAGAACTTTGTATATTATTGTAATCTTTTCATGTGCGTTGCAATCGTTCATGAATAATGCATACTTTTTAATAAAAAAAAAGAAAACATCAAACTCTGTTGATTTTTCAAACATATGGTTCTCAATATGATTACGAAAAATCACATTAATGTTTGTGTTTCACTAAACGGTTGCACAACTTACTGTTGCTGTTGTTGTTTATCTTGGCTTCCAAATCGTTGACCCAGTATCGCGTTCGCTCCCAGATGCAGAGGTATTTCGCTAATAATGTTACCGCCAATAATTGTTCGTGATTCACGAGTGATTGAAAATCAATTTTCAGCCACTGGTCCGCAGTGCCGGGCGTTCTTTCACTCGGCCGTTTTGGTGAAAACAGTGGTGCTGATAAATCGACCGATCTTGAATGCCCCCACGCAAATTGCTGGCTCGTGTACGTGATCTTTGGCCGGCAAGAATGCTTGCAAGGCCCGCCACAAATCCTCACCATCGAACGCTCATTATCGTGCCGGCACGGCACTTCGGTCGGTGAACGTGCGCGTTCGTGATCAACTGCCCAGCAGGCGGCAAAACATCACTTCCTACCGGTAAAACCGTTTGCTGCTTGCCTTCAATCACTTGTCGGCCGGTGAGGACGTGTGATAATTTGACGATTCAATTAAGGGATGCCCGCAGCTCGCCCGCGGTCACCCAGTATGGACAGTATGGTTTGCGCAGGAATTTGGAGGAAGGAAAAATCGCCCATCGAAATCCGAAAGCTAAGGAACGCTCCCGTTTAATGGTTTCATCACCGGTACAGCTAATTATTGGCACCGCTCGGCTCGGTGTCTGTCGGCACACACTACACTAATTGATGCGGTTGCGCTTTTAAATTCGGAAAGCTGAGACTTATGCGACGTCGATATGCTTTCGCTTGTTGGCTTTCATCTGCAGCTTTGATCGACGAACACGTAGCAGTATGTGAGTGGCGCGAAGGAATTCATCGACCGTCGGCTACGCTTTGACGTCCACCGTGCTTTCTGGTGGGTTCGCGAGGAAACATGAGCGGTACAAATTCTACTCCACCTCCATTATTATCTATAAAGCAGCAAGTTACCTGCCCGCATGAGACGCAACCCATGCAACATTGTAGTTCCCGGTAATAATTGTTTTGACATAAATTTATCCGAAATCAATGCTCACTAGCACGGTGGCAAGAAATAACACTCATTTGGGATGTTTCATGCACTTCGTCGTCGATTCCAGCGACACTGAGGCATTTTCCAGCACGCGGTGAGAAGATGTAAAACAAAACAGAAGAGAGCAGGTGATAGCAAGACCCCTTCTTCACAATCCTGCGGTGTGGTCTTGCCCAAGCGAAACATCAAACGTGTTCGCCGCAACGGGCCGCAACAGTCCTGGCGAAATTCACTTATCAAGCATTTGAAATGCACTGCGAATTGATTTTAAATTTTATAATTGGCACTTGCTGTATGCGCAACATCTTAATAAAGGCACGATAGGCTATCTAAAAGCCCACAATGTTTTTTTTCTTCGTATCCTAAACTGAAGCCTGAACGTTGTTTTTTGTGGTTTAATACGGTGTATTTGTGCGATCAAATATGTTATACATTTTATATTGCAATCATGGTTTAGAGTTACGTGAAGATTTTACTTTCACTGGTTTTAGAAGTATTTTTTTGAAGATTTAATACTAAATCACCATTTTTCATACCCATCTAACATGGTTCGTAGTCATACAAATAAGAAGGTAAGCATTGTATCAACTGTTTGTTTATTGGAAAAAGAAAATTATATACTTTTATATTCGTTTATGGCCGTTAAATGATAACATTTTTTTATACATTCAAGTGATAATTATATTTTAAGTTTTGTTGTAAATATCGTTTTATCTTCCTTGCATCTATCAAAGCCCATATAGCAAACACTATCCTTCTTGACCCATCAGCTTTTGAGCAGCAGCTTTTCCTCAACCTATTATTCTCAATTTGCGTACATTTCGTTGGACTTGGCTATAGTTTACGTTTTAAGAACACCTTTCACCAGGGACGAAATTTATCAGGTCATTTATGCAGATAGCCTCATCTTCATCATCATTACTATCATGAATGCGACAAACACCGATCACCCGACAGGGATTGCTTTCACTTGCCTGCCAACGGTGGGCAATGTTGTTCTAGAAAGCGAACAGTTTTCCTAAGGCAGCTACATGGTTCCGGCTAGTCGCTCACACTTATCTGCAAAGAATCGAAGTGGCTTCTCTGGCTGCCCGGTTCATCGATCGATAAGTTTTCAATTAAACTGCATGCGCGCTGCGAAAACCCCTTTCCAACGGTTATCATCAGGTTATTATTTATCAATGTTTCGTCAGCGTCGGACAAGCACTTACGAACATAAATAAATGTTTTTGGGCTCTCCTTTTTGGGGTTGCGATCGGCCCGGTGCCCATGACATCGAGGTGAGCGATCGCATTCTGACCGGTTATGCGAACTACAACGAGGTCAGCGAGTGTGTCCTGCATCCAGAGGCGTCGCAGGAGCTGTTCCGGCAAATGCGCTGATTGCAGCTTGCAGCGATATGTCAGTGCCTAGGTTGCTCTGCGGGCAAGAGAAAGCCCACGGAGCAGTGAGCTTTCACGTCAATGAGCCAAGTTCAAAGAGGACCGCGTGCGTAGATACCGCTTTGGTGGCAAAAGGACTGTCGCATTACTGCGCCGGGTGACGCAGTTTTCTCGTGCACGCAGGCAGAGGTGATACAAGGTGCACACTTGATTGAGATGCGTTCCACCACGTATGATCATGTTGATTATGTTGATGATCGATGTCCACGCACACAGCGTGTTGTTCAAATCGTGGATAGGTGAAGCTGGAAATGAAAGTTCACCAAGAACGGACGGAGATTGTGCATTAAGGAGATAAATTGGCAGCTAATGGAGCAGAAGCATATGCTAATAGTTATCCTGATAAATTAGCGCATCAATCATGGACACTATTACCACCAAATTTATTTATTGAATTTTATTATAGTGTAATCAAAGAGAATTTTGTGTCAAACAGATAACTATTTTTCAATCACAGAAAAAAATTAACTTAGTTTAAAAATCTACCACAAAAGTTTTCCTTTTTAGTATTTCGTATGATATTTTCAAAATGACCGGTATACTGAAAAACACCAATGAAAAAAAAAAACAAAAATAAATTAATAATATGATCATAAACTGTTTCGGCCAACATAGACGCAAAAATCAAGGAAGCGATCCTGCATCGTGCTTCAATGACAATCACAGAGCCCTGCAGGGGCAAAACCCAGGCACGAAACATGAATCTGATGGCGCACCTTCATGAACGAACGATCGAAAGAACGGCAACAATTTGCCCGCTGCTCAAGTTGTTCGACGAGTTTTCCCAAATCGATCACCGCTTTACCCATCCCGGGGGGCTGTACGAGATTGAGTGCATTCCCGAATTAATGACAATATAAGCATGGTAATTGTTGTGCGGGGTGTTCCTAAAGCTCCCAGTTGGCATCCTTCGGGCAGGGCTTCGTCAAAGAGGAGAAAAAGAAGTAAAAAATAAAAGAAACAACGCGCTACCGTTTCGCAGCTTTCCACGATGAAAGTTTGGCATTGAAGTGAAGTGTCCTTGGTGGTTTGGCGAAGGTAATTTTCTCCAATCGGGACAGCATGGACAGTGCTGGACAGACATGGATGGATAACCATACCGCCGTGTGTCAGTGCACGGATTGCAGCGGCGAAAAAGCACAAGCCATAAATTACGTGCGTTTTTTTTTTGGCGTCCAGCCAACTTTGATTGGTTTTCGATGCAAATTAAGCGTTTACCTTTCCGCTACTTTCATACCCGTCCAGCTTTTCGGCTAGGAACCTTCGCTCAGGGCAAAGTTCTTTATGACATCAAAGGAAGGCTCAGATACACACACACACACACTTACACACAACCTCCTACCAGATGGGGCCAAGCCAATGAACTGGAACACGTGTATTGCGGGACCGGTTTTCTCAAATTTACAGTATGCCCTACTAACACTTAAATTTGGTGGCAATGACTCGATGCGTATGCGGCTAAAAATACCCTACAATTAGTTACTGTTATGACAATGTGATGAGACACGGAACAAGAGGAAGACGTATGTAGTTCTAACCAAAAATGAAGACGATCGCGTATTGGGCTCCTTACGTGATTTACAAACGGACCCATGCATGCTCATTTTGCATTATCAACAGACTGCGTGAATGCTGGCGATGCGTGATTGCTGCACGCGCATAAAACGATCCGAGCTTTTTCCTGTATTCTTCTGCACCAAATTTTTTTAGATCGAATACGCCAAGAAAGCCGCTACCAGCAGGACGTACCAGGAATATGGAACCGTCGTACGAATCATCCGACACACCAAGCAGTGCCTGGACTGCGAATAACCGAACAATTTGAGCAAGTCGCTGGACGCTGTGCACGTCCAATATGGAAGGGCTATCAAACGCATATACAAGACCCCACAAGGGTTACGTGCCTACATGGTGTACCCTTTGTTAATACCATTTAATGAATATTAATGTTGCATTATGACATACGATTCGGACGTTTGGGAGGCCGGTTAGCCGGTGTACTGGTGCCGTTGGAAGGTCCTTTACCGCACGGTGGCTATTCATAGTAGACTCTGCCGACGACAATAATGAGATGAAATTGATATTAATTTGTGTTTTGAAACATAGAACGTTTGATTTATCATGGCGACGAATGGAGCGGGATCGGGATTGGTACCGGGATTGGTAACTGGCGATGACGATGGGTGCCATTGCCCGCAACTTCGACCGTGTCCATTGTGAGTCCATAGAACAGAACGCTGTGTGGGCAACGCAAACACTATAGCCTGTCGCAACGCTACAGACAGCTACGCAAAATAGGTGCTGATCTGATAGCGGACCTTCGCGCATGGTAAAAGCTTCGAGCCCAACCGGACCCGCGTGGCCCTTCCGTTGTTTGGCCATGGTTTTTCTGCTGATTGAAATGGTATATTGTTACGCAACGCCATGCGGATTTTTCATTGCTTAAATAGTGAATGACTCACATTTACATCGGGGAGTGTTGCAAGGGAACAAACATATTGAAGAACCTTTTTGCTGATTTTAGGTTTTTTACGAAAGTTTTAGTGATTTAATCAAGAGTCGTTCTTGAATTGAACGTTGTCTTCTGCCTGGAGTAAAACGCTAAAGTTAACGAGCTTTACATAAAAACAACAAGTATTAAATAAAGTAAGTTGATGTTATAATCATTCGATTAGACTATTATATAGCACATAGTAGTATTAGTTGTTGTGTTTTATCATAGCAATAATGTGATTATACATGATACAACTTTTACGCGTTCTTAATCGGTTCGACATGTATTTTTCCTCAATTTTTCATTGATTTAATTTAGCTTTACTGATAGAATCTCTAAAACCTTTTTTTTTGCTCTATAGAATTTGGAGTGAAAAATTTAGTTAAAAAATCCACATCATATACAAAAGAAAAAAAATGTTTTACCTAACTTGTATCCTACGCTAACCTAACTCTAAACTTTAACTCAAATCTTGCAAAAATAAAGAAATAGACAATAATTTCTAAGTAATGTTGGAATGTTGGTTGGTCGGTTTTGAATGTGGGTTAGTAGAAGTTAGTAGAAGGAATATTTAGTGATGGTTTTGATAAGGAGGATAGAGAGTAGAATGATAAGAAGGGTAGATTTCCATGAATACTTGGTTGTATAATAGTTAATTATGGTTTTGTATTATATTGTTGTAAGTATTGTAAGTATTGTTGAATTGTGTTGATATTGCAAGTATAGTGAATAACATGTGTCCTGTATTATAGTAGTACGTTAAGTATTGTTTTTAGAATCACACTTTGTTATGTTTGTCAATTATCATTGTGGGTTTTAATTTTTTAAATTATGTGTAGAAGCTGTTTAAAGTGCGGAATATGTTTTCACATTTAATGACTGGATTTTCTACATGTTTACGAAAGGTAACATTTTTATGTTACTCCAAGATATTTAACACTTTCCTTCTCTGGCATTGT
>JXWZ01005745.1:0-38893 GCA_000956215.1 Anopheles farauti No. 4 | reverse complement strand
CACACATCAACCACAGTGCAGTACAACGACAACAACATCGGCAACAACAGCAAACGGCAGCGGTATTGAAGAAAAACGACCTTTTAGATGAGATAACGAAAGGCGCGCGCGTTGGCTCCGCCGCCCGAACATCGCACACAACACGATGACGAAACGCGATACAACAACAACGGCGGGACACTTTGATCATCTGGTTCGGCTGTCTCCACCGCCCGAACATGACACAAGTTCCTGATTGTGGTCGCATATCGGTAACAAAAAGAAAGAAAATGCTTAAACTTTGATGTTTCTAACACCCATAACATTCGGCCCTGCGCGCGGGGCCGAATTTGTACCGCACCGCAGAGCAAACCGTGCCACTCGGCCCGCACCGAGAGCTTTAACACACCGAGATTGGTGGGAAATAAATCGAATCGAAAATGCTCACAAATGTTGTTGCTGCCACCAGCTGAACATTGCTCCGTGAAGAATATGTGCGCACGAGTATTACCTTTTTGCCGTCGAACTTCACTTTCACTCATCGCGCTGTCGGAGCTGTAGTCGGAAAATTCTATCACCGCCCCGAGCGAGCGGGCGTAGGCGATACACTCTTTAAAGGCGACCTTTTTTACGTCAAAGAAACCTTTAATCCGCGCCCTGGTGGCAATATACACTTTTGCTGTAATATCAGCCGCACACTTCACCGACGCAAGATCCTTTATTTGATCTCAACACACCACCGAGCACGACGGGCGTAGGCCTTGACGAACGCAACGGGCGGAGATTTATGTGTCGGTTTTGGGTGGGATTTTCACTTGCCACCCTCTCCAACGGAAAAATATGAAACGGACTGCACGTCTCCGTTTGGTTTCACACACATGCACAAACTTTGCCCGACGAACAAATATTTTCACAACAGCACAGAATTTTCATATGGCTCGTGAAATGCTGGGCGAAGGCCCTTCCAGAATTGTTGCACGGCGGGAGGTTGTCGGTTTCACAAGCAAAACACGGCAAGATCACTAGGCAAACACCAGACGAACGCGCTGCCTTAGGATGGTTTTTCTATAACTTTTATAAATCTGCACACAAGTGGACACAAGGAAAAAAAAACGCGCACGATGATTTTAATTTTAATTTATCTTACACCAGATTATGGACACTACGCTTGACGAAGAAAACACACACTCAAACGGGCGTAACCTATGCCGTACTGTCGTGCCACTATTATTTCGGACGGTTTTTCCCTTACAGCACGGTGGAACACACAGCACTGTGATTTGTGTGCGCACTAGGTTTGTTACGGCAGAAAATTACGCATCACTTTGGGGCGAACGGGGCGAAATTCCGCGATCAAACGATGGTCGTTGTGGGCAGGGCAGGGGTAATATTTTTCTGCAGGCGCTGCCACTAGGGGGTGGTTTATGGTTTTTTTGCTACTTTAGCGGCTTCCTAACCTTCGGTTTTAAGTTCACGAAACTTTCGAACGAACGCTCTGCGTGCGATAGCGCCGTAGGAGCAACATACGCGTAGCTCCGCACTGTTTTAACTTCACGTTTTACGGGACGTACGTCCACACTCGACGACAGATCAGTGAGAACTGAGTACCCTTATGCTGGGCTATGTTGCGCTATGCTTAGGTGTACGGGCTGGCGCGCTGGGAAGGAGAGTGAAAACCGTTTCGCAGCCTACCACCAACCACCGGCTATCAAATCGAATCGATTAGGTTTAGAATATTTGTTATTGAAAGAATTTCATTAAATTATTAATTTGAATAATTTAAAATTTCACAAAAATTTAGCTTAATTAGCACTCTTTAATGTGATTTCCGTAAGAGCGATTTTGTAAGAAGGTTGCCGTGTATACACCGCTTAACCGCCGTGAGAGAGTGAGCATGAAACTCAGAGAGCTTCTCTCGTTCGTAAGCATCGCTGCTTGGCGAGAGCGTTGTTTCGTTTGCGGTCACCCTAAGAGCGATAGAGAGCACACAACTACTACTCAGGCGAGAAAGAGATGCACTGAAACACAGCAATAACAAAAAAAAAACCTACGGTACGGAAACAGCACTCATGCGCTGCTGGTTGACGCTCAAAAAACAGCTGATGGCGAATGTGTGCGTGTGCTCATCGGAGGATTTTTTTGTCTCCGCTTTCGCTCTCTCGCTTCGTCCACCACGGCGACCCCGTGCTCTCTGTCGCACGGACGGCCTCTGCGCCCGTTCGCCCCCTTACCGCAACATAACACAGCGGGAGGAAAATGCGAAAATAGAAGCGCCATCGGCGAGCCGGGCGAGGGAGGGAATCGAAAGGACGGGTCGGGTCGGGAAAAGGAAAGGGGATGCTTCTTGAAAAAGCGAAGAGAGAAACGTAAAAAAAAAACAACTTTCATCCGATCCGGCGAGTGGGTGGAAGCGGAATTGGCAGGGTGGGATTTTTTTTTATCGCCGAGGGACGGTTCTGCGTTTGCTTCGTTTTCGAACGCCGATGGAAAAGGAGAGGATTAGTTAGGAGCGGGCCGGGGCGAAACGGTGGTGATGATGATTATGGGGACGGGCGGACGAAGGGCAACGGCAGGGAACGTAACGTAACGAAGGACGACGACGATGCGAAAATCGCGGAAAATGCCTTGCCCATCTTGTTGTATTACCCTTTGCGCTTCTGCACAACCCGCACCTCACGCCTTTTCCCTCCAGGCCGGATATCGCCTTGCCACGCACGCTGCGTCATATTATATCGCACGGAAGCACTTCACACATTCGCGCACACATTCGGGCGGGCGTTACGCTCCTGGAGCGGGTGTGTGAGTGATTCCGCTGACTACATTTTACCAGTGAGTTTGCCTGTTTTCTTCCGCCTTCGAAGCGCGGGCGTGTTGACACAAATGGAAGAAAGTAAGCTTTCTTGGGGAATTTTTTACGCAATTTTTTTTGGGAATAACGTCTTACGAAACCCCGACCGCTGTACACAGTGCTGACAAAACACGGAGACACTGAAGACAGAGACTAGAACTACGTTTTATGGCGGTGTTGTCGTTGCATCATCAATCAGCCGAAATACGGGCTCAGGCTGGGTTAGGAACGAGAAGTTTTCAATCGTCGCCTGCTTACATGTGTTGTGAATCAAAATTCAAACCAGTCCAATCGTTCAACGCAGCAACGGAAATTATGCTTTAAAATGTTTTCTACAACCAAATAATGGACGGAGCGGCTAATGTTACATGTATGTAATCTCGACAGTAGCTGGTCCCACTTCCCTTTCCACTCTGGCGTCACAAGCGATAGAGGCGCGTGTTCGGCTCATGATACTTCATCCCCGCGCAACAACAAACAGCCGCAATATTCTACCCGGTACGGTGCAGATAGCAAGGCCTAAGCCTTTACACATACACACACACACACACACATTACACAAACATTCGGGCGTAATTCCGGAGCGAAACGACACCCATTTGCTGGCAGATTAAAAACATTAAAAATCCTTCAACGATCCTGTTAAGCGTTCGTGTCCTTTGTAGCGTTGTCCGGGGGAGTAGCAGTGAACGGGTTTTCTTTCCCGCTCTGCATATGTAACGCACAAGGAACAGCAAAAAAAAAAGAAAAAAGACGGGTTATTTTCGGGAACTTTTCCCCCACGCACCCCGGGAGTGTGCGGGCGGGTATTAAAAATTGTCAAGAAGCGGTTCCGTCTACAGTTGTTACCCGTAAAGAAAATGTATCATGATCCCCATATCTTGAAGTCAACCTTGAAGTTGTTCTAGCGCACCCGGAAAGTGTCGTAAAGTTTGGTCGCCGTGGCCCTCTGTGTGGGCCCTCGTGCCGGGAAGGCTAAGGGCACGGTGCGAACAGCCCATGAATCGCTAAAATTCATTGTTTCATAAAACGCAATCGTGTGCATCGAGCCAGGCGAATGGGGAATTTCGTCCTTGCGTGCCGTGAGGTTCGGTGTATGACTTTGTGTACGCGAAGGGGAGGAGTTGGGGGTCCCACTGTCGCAACAACACACACATACACCCGCTGTTGTTGTGATCCGCCGTGTGCCGTGTCTGCGGACGAAACTTTATTGAAAAATCCTTCCCGGACTGCATGAGGTGCCGCTTAATAAAGTTGAATTTGTAGCAGACTGGAAGGTAACGTGCCGGTTTTAGTGGGAAGTTTGTGTGCCCTTCTTCCGCGTTTCGCAGTCTCCTAGTTCGCTTGCTTCGCTTCGCATCAAACGCTAGTCTAGCACCGAAAATAATCGTAGTGAAACTTTACACATAAGAGCGCGTTCCTTCCAGCGCTACATTTGCTACTTGAACGTCATTTTCGTTCGCCGTCTGTCTATCTCGCTCGAAGATTCGCACGAAGGACATGACAAAAAAAAAAGAAGGAGAACAATCTCGAGAAGGGAAACTAGTTCTTCTTACTGCCCATCAAAGCCAAAGTTCCGCACGGTTGGAGCCCTGTCCATCTTCATCTTCACGTTTTGGTTTACTTTGAGTGATCGTTCTCGGCTCGGCTCGCGTTCTGAAATCCGCAAAAATGTGCTCCGTGAGGCACCATCTTGTTTGTAATCGTGCTGTCGTTTTTTTGTGCCTCAAATAAAATTCTCCAGCATCTTGTCTCGTCAGCTGACTTTTTGATAACTATTGCTTGAAATTTCACTCCCTCTTTACACGCAAACATTCTCTATCCCAAGTTTGCTTTGTTTGTGAGTTCTGGAAGTTTTTTTTTTCGAGTGGAACCTTCAAATCGCAAACTTTCGCTTTCGCACGATGGAAAAGATAAACTGCACAGTGGAAAGGTTGGGTTTTCGTCGACGATGATGATGGAAGGTCGTCGTGCGAAGGAAGAAAGATAATGCACGGAAGGATACACATGATTTCTCATGGTGCTTTGCAAACGAAAGTGAGTTTGTTGTTTGCTTCGAAAGTTTTGTTCTCGCTGGAAGGTTCGTTCAAGCGGGTTATAGTTTAAGGATGAAAAAATTCATTCCTTTTGTCTCGCCCGTGGTAGCTCATTCAAATTGTTACCAAACGCGTTTTCTGGTGCTTTTCTTTCCAGCGTTTCGTAAAAATTTGCCTGAAGTGACCATTGAAAGGCGTCAATGAGCGTGTGGTCGGTGTTGAAATTAATCTCGAGAAGCGCACATGAGTTTTCTACGATTCAAAGTAGGCTTCTTCTCAGCAGCACGCACTCTTCACTCATCGCGCGAAGGCGCTTCAGGCCGCAGAGTTGAAGTTGCTCTTCGTACATCCTTCCGCTACGGTACGGTTCGACACCCTACCCTTCCCTAAGGCGCACTGATGCTGGAATGATTTCACAGCAATTCTATCGCTCTGCGCCATTCGCCATCGCTGCTGCCCGAATCCCGCGCCCACTTTGATGAAGCGAGCAACGAAGAAAATGAATTCGACTGTTTTAGAGAGGAGCAAGTTAATGAATATGAAACAAGCGCACAGCCCGCCACAACAACAGAATGTGGCGACCCACGGGAACGGTGGAGTGGAAACAGCATCTACCACGCGTGGAAAGCGTGTGCGTGAAGGAGTGAAATCAATCATGAGTACACTTTCGAGTGGACCGGAGCAGAAAGATTCGGGTAGAAAATGTTCAGCTGGCTCTGCGCCCCGGCTGATTGATCCGCGAGGTGCCGGAGGTGCTACCATCCCCCTCCCACCGCCCACTTCGGGAGGGGCCTAGGCGCAGGACGCCGTGAATCTCATTACTCCCCAAACCGTTTGCTCCGAAATCCGGAGACCAGAGGGCAGCGTTTGCAGCGGTGAAGGAATACTTAACGAGCGTTTCGCCTGTCGTCAATCCCATTGCCGAGGAGTCCGGAGAACAAGCGTAAGAAATCATCATTAATAGGCGGAGAGGCCAAAACACAATGGATCTCCTTTCTGATGGATGGTGTTTTGTCTGTCTGACCACCGCTGCCCTTGCCCGGACAGGGTTGGGTTGGTGGTGGCGGTGGGATCGGTAGAATGGATCTTTTTTTCTCTGCTTCATTTCCCGGGCGCACCCGGAAAGCGGACGAATTACTTTTCGTCTTGCATTTGTAAAATGAATAATAATTTCCTACTAGATAGAATACTTAACGAACAAAACCTAGACGCTTGCATTTGCGGTTGTAAAGAAAAATTATCATTTTGCTCTTTACCCGAGCATAACTGTTTCATGTTTCTCTATCGGCTTTAAATCGTTGAAACAATTGCAGAGAAAATCAATCTTGGTTCGAGATATTTTTAAAAGCATTTAAAAACAAATCGCACCAAAAAAAAACGTACTTGCTATTTTACTATTTCTTCAACCAAAAAAATGTTTTTTTTTCAAAGATGGTTAGTTGCTGCGTTTTCAAAGTTATCAAAATCGTAAATGATACATGTAAAAAATTCTATTCTATATCTTTCTAGTTATTTAATTAGAATGATAATAAAAGATTTATTACATAAATTATAATATAGATTAATTCTATCTGCAAACCAGTACATGTTGAACAAAAACTTATTTAAAAATATATGCCAAAGTTTAGTGTCGTCTCGGGCGAAGACCCTCTAGCAGACAAAGAAAATAAAAAGGAGTTCCCAAAAATCGATAAGTATCTCGTCAAATCTCAATTACGATCTTACGAATAAAAAAAAAAGATATTCAATTATCTATACAATATGCTTCGACCATAAGTAAATAAATTCGTTTTCCATCCCCCATCCAATCGTTGATCAAACAAATACATTTTACACCTTAGGCTCCGTAAAATCAGATATTGTTAAAAAGGACCTGTGGCAAATTGATTAACAATTCAAACCCGCCGCCCATGGTACAGCAGCATGTGGTCGGTGCTTCCACAAAAGCAGCCCTACGGAACACCTTCCCATGCGCGCTGTTGACTACAACAAGTGGCCAAGGATGTGTCAAGAGCATCGATCATCGTCTTCATAACCGTCCCATCGGTGCACCTCGGAAGAGCGGCCCCATACGAGCCATCGGTGGGTAAGACAAAAAAAAACGAACCCCGAATGTGGTCAGCAGCTGCCAGCCAGGTCGTTTTGGCAGGTTTGGGCCAGAGATTTCATGTATCTGATTCTGTTTGCCCTCTCCCAAATCCGGGCAAGTTCTGGACGTTTCTCGATGGGTTTTTTTTGTTCTCTTTCCCCACAGCATCGGATCGCCACTTGAAGTCGCTCAAAAATCCATCAATCAACGTTATGAGCGTTCGAGTTGGAGTGGCCTTCGGTTTTCGGTGGAAGTGGTTCCGCGCGACGAGAGGTTTTGGTCAGCGCCGGCGGCGCCAAACTCATCGGAGCTTCCATGCCCTTTCCCCCTACCCTCCCGGAAACATTACTCGCGTGGAGCTACCGGGACTTTTTTTTCTGTAGCGTTCCAGAAACTTTAATCCTCCGAGCTAGGTCGAGAAGTTCACACCGGTGTCGACTTCATAAAATCTAATCGAAAGTAACAAGTGCGTGACTCGTTAAATATTTACCGAGTTCTTTCATTCGCTGGCACGGAGTTCCGGCAAGGAGTGGGCATCGGAGGATCCTTCTTGTCATCTAGGCACCCCTCGGGAAGGACGCTCTTCGGTCGTACCCCATGCAGCTTCCGGGACGACGCTCTACTAGTGACGGTTCCGGTTGTCTGAATGTGTTTCATTCATTTTATACCATCCGCTTGAGGAAACGGAGGAAACTCGTCCATCTCCGGTGGAAAAGTAATCGTCAGTCAGTGTTGCCGTGAACGCGGGAAGCGGGAGGTGGAGAGTTTGCTAGAATCCCAGCTCGATGTTGCAATAATCCTGGCTCCCACGAACCGTATCTCGAAGCATTTGTTTAGTGAGAAGAAAATTTGTCTTCTGAAAAAGCCACCACCAGAAGACTGACTAGCGAGAAAGGCGGCAAGAAAAGAGGGAAAAAAACATGAAGGAAGAAATATAAAAACGCATGTCCTTTATTCGACCGAGGCAGGAGGCTCTCGCTTCCGTCGCCGGGTGGTATGGGGACAAGTTTCTCCGTTCGCCGGTGATGGATGGGAAGCTGGGAAGGAAATGTCACTCTTAATCGAACTGAAATCTATTCGACTTTGAATCCGTGACTGTTGCGGGCCAGGAGTGCGAGGAGAGGGGTGAGGGGGAGTAGTTGTTTGACAGCGGAAAATAAAAGTATAGTTTTTGCACAACCGTCGCATCCGACAGCTTGTTTGCTTTAGCCCTTCCCCGGCTCCACTCGCATCCCACCGATGAGCCGTTTCATCATCGACTCGTTAAGGTTCAGGAGGTAGTTTTGAATTCACCCTGTCGGGGGTATCCTTTGCTTGCGATGAAACAACACGACTGCTGACTTGTTGCCCATGCCTCCATGACCCCCGCAAGAACCGCATCGGGGGTAGGTAAAAAAGTGCAAAGACTGCCGGTGGAATGCTACCGGGTATTTTTCATTTCTTTCGAAGAATAGAAAAATGTCTCATCGCCGAACGATGGTGGGCGTGCGACGGATGGAACCCATCTTCGGGTATGCCGGAGATGGCGGTGATAATTGAAATTGCACGGAAGTCAAACGTTTGCGAGTGAGCGAGAGACACCGTAAAACGATTGACATTTTTCTCAATAGCGTGACGGGCGGTACCTGCCATCCGGCGTCGTCGTGAATCCTTTATTTTCACTAGATACGCTTGTTTTATTTACATTTCCTTTTCCGTTGGCACTCCGATCCTGGCGGATCGTTGGATCCTGCAGCCAGCTCGTTACCGTCTTGGGAGGAAGTGACAAGATCTTCATTAGTCTTTAATGCGATCTTTAAGATTATAAGGGGAATTCAATGTGTTAATTTGGTTTGTAAATTTGTCTTCTGAGTTATTTGAAAATTAATCTCCAACGTAACGGGAGTATCGTTTACGTAAAAAAAGGTATGAAATGAAGGACTGAACCTGCTTGGTTGGGTTTCTGGACCGTCATAATGCTTCATATTTTGCACTCCTGGGTATTCATTTTGTTTTAAATTTATCGACGATTTCCAGAGCATGCTTTAACGAATTTAATAGAATTTTTTTGTTGAAGTCTCGTTTACTAACAAAATTACTACTAACTATTTTTACTTACAAAACAGCACATTTCAAATGTGACATTATGTAATTAATAACAACCAAATTAATCATTTCCAGCTAATAATCATTACAAAATCATGACAAACATAATTGCCAATATTTTAATTGAACTTATGTTTAAATGATTAGTAAATCATATTTGTGATTTGGATGCACTAATTCCAAAGTTTTTATATAACTTGCGAACGAAAACTAGCAGAGGTAAATGAATATTCATTAACATAGAAAATACTACAAACCCCATCGGCAGTGTCATCAAAGGCGTTCCGCTTAGATTCCTATCGCAAATGATGCATGTAGTTAGCGATTTTCTTCCTCCATCAAACGACAATTAGTTTGCTCCCCTAGGTTTGTATCTTGCGTGGGCTTCTTCTTTCCTTAGCATTAATTAGCCATTTTAATGAGTTTGTTTTACATCGGTCGTACAAATAAAGCAGTGAAAAAAGAAGTCCCCACATCGAACATCGCCAGCAGTAATGTTCTGTTCTTTGCAAACGGTTCCAAACATTGCTTCAACTGATGTTTATTATTGCTTACTTTATGGTGCATAACGCGATGAGTGTGGTTTACGCAACCCGCTTAGAAATTAAGCTGTGTTTTTTAAGTTTGTCGAGTTACACGTAAAATGAGTACTTGAATAATTCTGCGGGGTAGTTTTTACGAACGTGAAGAAGTCTAACGCAACTTCAGCCACCCCCGAAGCGTAAATGGAGAATTTTCTAGATTCCAGCTTCTCGAAAAATTTTCAAGGCACTGGTTTTTACTGGCTTCCATAAAGTTTCCGCTTTTTCTGGGCATGCAATGAAATTGAAAGTCCGTTTACCCGGAGTTGATGCAACTTGCCCCGGAAGCCCCTCGTCGTTTGGTCATAGGAATATTTTAAAATAATATCACGCCCGTGGAGGGGGGCAAACAACTTTTACATAAAACCTTAATTAAAAACACAAATTTTGTGAGTACGGCTCGTTGCTCCATCGTACACCGGATGGGCGTTCTTCGGTTACCGATGCTTCGATTGGAAAGTGGACGGGATAGTGCTCGGGAAAACTTCACCACTTAGGGCTTAGGAAAGTGAGCCGGACCTCGCTCGTTCCACTGACCGGCGGGATTTAACTCATGCACGGCCTTCCGTGGCGCGGGATCGGCATGGTATGATAAAAATTTATTACCTTTAATAACGCAAAACCACGATGGTGGCAGTGGGTGGACGTTAGTTTGTGCATAAACGATCGAAACCGTAGGAATGTTTCCGAATGCCGGGCCTTAAAAACCAGAATGAATCCTATCGAACGCGCAGGAAAAAACGAGAATAAATTGCGCGCAGCCATTACTAGAAGAAATTTTATTGACTTTTCTAGCTTTAATGCTTCTCGCTTTAATGTTTCTTAATGCACTTGGAACCATTTCACTGGTTGGCAGCATCGATTGATTGTTTCAAATGCTCCAATGCTCCAATAAACAATGAAAGTTCATAGACCAAACTTTAGCTGAGCTCGTGGACGCAACTTGCGTTTGAGTTTAATTAAATTATTCAAACAACAGTCGTTGACGTACCCATAACTGTCAAAACGAGAATAAAATGCGAGGAAATTCCACACTGCACTGTGAGAGAGAGAGGGAGAATGGAGAAGTCTTTTCGATATATTTAATTTTCATTAAAAAAAACCCCCTAAAAAATAATCTCGCCGTAGCTCGAACCTAAACGCACCAGCAACAAGACCGTGAGAAAATTGTGAAAAAATGTCAGGTATAGTCGGTTCCCTGGCCTACCCTTGTGTGCCAATAGGTGAAAATTCTTTCCGTTCCGAGCTCGGCTAAAAGGGGAGGATTTGTGGCAAATGGTGCTGAATCCGAAGAATCTGTCGTATGCGTTCGAACCGTTTACCTTTTCCATTAGGTATGCTAATTAATCTCACACAGGTCCTTAATGTCAAGAGCTGGCAGGCTGGGTTGGGTATCGGTTGGAACGGTAGATCGCACGGAGTTGCACGTGTGTAAGTGTATACTTCCCCAACGTACGACACGTTGCCAGCCGTTCGAAACGAGGTTTGGATAAGTGGGCCCTACTCAGGCGGGATCGTACGGTGCGTAATGAGTTTGTACTGTTTGTTCGTTTGGACCGTTTGTTTTCATTGCGGATCGAGTGGAGTTTTTGTATAAATCTTCGTGAGCTCTCGACTCGAGAAATTAAAATTATCTCTCCATGATCAGCATTGCCGCACGCGGTAACGTATTTAATTGAAATATTTGATTTACATCAGCCACGTAGATCGGAGCAAAATATTTCAAATGGATATGGGAATTTTATTAGATAAATTTTCAACGAGTTTACAGTTCTTAACCAAATATGTAATTGCTATACAGTGTTGGGTGAAAGATGCACTTTTAATACAAACTATTATTTAATAAAATATTTGGTTTATGTTTAAGTTTCATACAAATTGTATCCCACATTACTTGCACATAAATACAACAATATTAGTGATTACTCAAAATAAAATAATATTAGTGCTTGCTATATATATGTAAAAGTATTTATAAAATCTCATGTAAAATCTTTTGAATCACTAAGAAGACAGTTTGGACAATTCTATGTTAAAACATTGATCTGGGTAAATTTAGGGATGTATGCAATAAAAACAGTTTAACAGTTTTAACAGTTTAAAATCTAAAGAAGGTGTCGTAATATTTAGCCCGTTTTTTATGATACACATTGTTTGATTCGTTATTTACAATATCAATAAATTTTAAATTATATCATACAACAGGGATTCGTACATTTGGCAATAAAGCGCATTTTTTTTTGGGGATGTCTCTTTACTTTTACTCTTTCAATAATTTTCACACGGTTCCAGGATTTCCCGATGGAAAATTAAATGGAACAATTTCCTTTCCAATGGATGATTTCACCTGCCGGTGCGCGTTGAAGTAGTAATTAAATACGATGTGCTAATTACAGGTACGATGCGTTTACTCAAAGTATTGCCTGTCATACGCGGCGATGATAGTGTGTCCCATAGCGCCACTTTGCCGAGTGTCCTTTCAGTCCTCCAACCAGAGGAGACGAGTGTTATCACGCCCGGGTGCAGGTGTAGCGGTACGAGTTAAATTATTTATCATTATCTCCATCCCAGCCACACGCCAGGCCGTGCCGTCGTGGTGCGGGGTAGAGTCGATGGTCGGAGTTTTACATTATTTGCACCATTCAAGGGGAAAACGCGGTTGAAGCGTCCGCGTTCGGAAATCAGAACTGACAAAATGAGCAGCAAGCAGCTCCCCAGCGCCATTTGTCCCTTTCTCGACCGTTGCGCCGTAATCGAGGTCAATTTAATTTTCCTAGAGATTTATGATTGCCGTAGACTGCGTCGTGTGTGCATGGATGTGTGCCCTGTACGAAAGAGCCCATTTAGCATATGCTTTATGATTATTACACCGACGGGTCCGACGAGCTTCGGCCATCAGTAAGCACGGAGGAATGTGCAGTTTGCCCGCCGGAATGGATAGCTGCATCGGAAATAGAGGAGGATGCTGTCGTTTTTTCTCCTTTTCCTGTGCTATCTTTTTTGCGAGCACACACACACTGCACCGAATCGGGATGAAAGCCAACCTGTATGTGCGAGAGAGGGAGATAGCGATCCTAAATTCATACCAAAGAGTTTCGTTCGCATCATTGGAATATATGTATGAGAATGATTTTTGTGTTGTTGTTGCTCCACTACACATTCTATACTCACCAACACGCGGGATTTTAGCGATGGCATGGAACGGACTTTGGTGTTTATTAAAACGTTGATTAACGAATGCAGTGCGTTGCTGGAACTGGGAACGAATACTGGCGGTTTGTAATAGTGAAATTTAATTAGAAATCTCAATGAATTATGCCCGTTCAACTCGTTTCCGTTCGGCGAAGGTCGTTCCAGTCGGAATGTGGTGGAGCAGTATGAAATTTATCGCATGAGAAAATGGATAAAAAGCAAATTTATCTCCAAAACGCCAATGGACTAGAGACGGCCATGAACATGTATGCGGAGTAGACGTACATGGATATACTTTATAGTTTTTAATGTTATTAAGGCAATATTACTTACGAAGAAAACTTTAGTGGAACAGAAACTATAAATATTATTTTGCAGTGGATAGGAATTAAATAAAATCCTAACTTAATATAATTTATAATAGTGGTTTGTCCTAAGACATATTTGTTAAAAATGTCTTTCTTATGAACCCAATATTATAATTTTTTTTGTCTCGCAACTATTGATCACTATAAAATATAAACGATGGATTACCACATTAAAGAAAGTTGTTGGAATGACAGTTGATAAAAAACGTGGTGTCGTTAATAAAATACCATTACCAAAAAACTCATATAAACGTCTGTAAAGGAGAATTTCTATGAGGTTTCTGTCAGGTGAAGCAGGTTTAGGAAAGTTCAAGTTAGAACGTCTTTATATTAAAAAACCACTCATAACATCACCAATGCATTTGCTACAGATTGACAAATGATTGCAGCGCTGTTTTGCACCTTGGGTAACGCAAATCCACTTTATCCAATTCAAATAATGGGGTTTTTATTCAATTTGCAACATGTTGTTGATGTTTCATGTTTGGCGCTGTTCAACATGGCTACGCATTCGCTAAGGCTCACCTTAGTTACGCTTTCGGCTATCACCACAAACTCTCCGACCGAAAACGAAGGTTCCCACTGGCGCGAAACCGTGCATTTCGGTTCCACCACCGTTCCTAATACGGAGCAGCCTCCACGAAACGAACGAAAGAGCTGTCATTGAAAATGAAAATTTATCTCAATTTAAGCTCGTACACAGCAGCGCAAACAGCGCAAGACGGCAGCCTTCGTCGTTTCCTGCCGGTGAGGTCCGCGATCCACGATCAAAACACGGGGAAGGAATCGAAAAATGCAAAAGCATCCTGACACACCCCGCCCATACCAGCAAAAGGGGCCAGTTGGTGGTGGTATTTTCGCGAAAAGAAAACCGCCAAATCTCTTCGATAGCCTCCGGCGCACCGAACACCGAACATAAACCGTCAGACACTAGTGCGAAGTCGATGCCGCTGGCCGGCGCGGTGTGAAGAATGTCGAAAAATATGGTATGAAAATTTGATGCTTCGCGCGCCCAAGCACCATACCGCTTATTCTCTCTTTCTCTCTCTCTCTCTCTCCGCAGAATTTGCCAAATCTTCCCGTTCGAACGCCGCATTTTTCCCTCCTGAATGGAGCAAGGAACGCACGGGGAACATAACCGGCTGAATGAAAGATGAAGCTCAAGTGGGCAAACGCTGTTTTTATTTATTTTCCTCTACAGTTTTTCGGAGTTTCCTTTGTCGTCCCCTACAACCTGCCAAACTTTCCGGGATGGCGGGATAGTTATGCTACCACTGGTTTGGCTCCTCTTAAAGCTTCACTACTCGAAGCCAACCATTTCCGGGCAGTAGTTCGTTTAGTAAATTGCATTTTCCGACTGCTCGCACGCTCTCCAGGGGGTTTCTCGCTCAACCTCTGGCGATTGTTGTTTCAAATTATCAAATAATGCATCGCCAGCGACACGCCGCAGCGGGGTTGCTATAGCATACTGCTAGCATGAACGGAATTGGCATACACGCGCGTAAACCATATTCGGGGCAGTTACAGGCACGGTGGAATGTGGAGCAAAAGATCATAAAAAGAAACTTCCAACTATGGACCACTAACCGATTGCATCGCCGTTCTTTTGCTTGCTCATTTTCATTGTGAATCTACAATTTCGGAGTTCATTGCTGCACAGTTTGCTGGCTCGCAAATTGCTCTCGGTGCGGCCGTGTGCCAAGAAAGTTCGCCATTTTATTATGATGTCTTCAAATTATTTTCCGCCCCTGCCACTCACCGCCACTTGCCGATTGCCAATTACTTGCCGAGGAAGAATAGTTTCTTGAATCATCGTGGTGAGTTATGAGAATTGAGAGCGAAAGTTTTACTTCGTCAAAATCACGATATCGTTTATTTATAGTCCGCTGCTGTCCCTGCTGATCGTTTGGAAAGTTTTCTCAAAATTAATTAAGAAAAAAAAATGGAGTTACCAAAGATAACAAAATGTTTAATGGAACATTACAATGATTCGTTCGCGCTGTCGAACGTTCGCCATTCATGAGTGGCTCGAGCGAATCCAGGATTACCTGGGAAAGATAAATTCATGAATGAATCCGTGCATCCGGAAGTGCAAAGTAACCCACCGAATGCAAGCTATTGGCAGGCTCCTTGATTTTAATTGCGGCGTTTTTTTTTTGTTTGCTGTTTGTTAGTTCGCACTACTTTTCTGTTTCTTTCCGCTCTGAACCGTCCTGTATAGTTCCACCAAGAAAACCACCAATTTTGCACGATGCACGAAGTGTCCCGGTGGCTCGTTACGCTGCCCTCCCACGACGTTCTTACCGTTCAGCGACAGGGAGCGAGACGATTCCGTTTTTATCGTTCCTTGTGCCTCGGAAGTGTGCTAGACTGCGCGAGATGCGGTAGGTTTATGCAAATATTTGAATGACTCTCGACGGTGGGAGCGTAGCGTCTATGGGACAATTTTCCCGCGTAGTCTTCCCTCGTGGTCCAATTTGCTAGTTTACTCCTGCTGCCGCTGCTAATGAATGCCGATTCCGCTTTTCGCGTGTTCCTTGTGCTTGTTTTACCATCGTTTCGCCGGAATTGGAAACCGGATCGTATCGCACCCGGGACTTCCGCAACCCCTGAAGAACGGAAAGAAATTCAGAAATCCAAGCGAAAACTGCACGCTTCCCGGTATCGGGTGGAAGAATTCGCCGTAATTCGCGTATACCATGCACTGCCCTCTGCTCCACCTATTTCATCACTTCTTTTGGGGGGTTTGCTGTACGCTTTTTTCTTCTCCGTCCTTCATTACCGTTCGTACCGTGCGCATAATTAATTGACGGCTTAAAGAGTTGAGTCTCATTGTCAGAGAGGATGCAGCCAAGGACCCGTCCCTTACAATTTCATTCACGGGTCGTTCCGCGGGGGATGATGTGTAAAGATGGAAAATTTATTACAATTGGATATTAAATTATCATTCGAATTATGAATGAACCTGCGCCACAGTGTACACGCGTTCCTTGTTGAGGCAAAAAGCGTGTGCCTGAATGTGTTTAATTAAGAAATGAAATACTTTCTTTCGTACCGTGCGCCAATGTCGAAGAGTGAGCTTTGGGCCCTTGCCAGCTTACAATGATGTGTAAATCCTGGGGTATCGCGGGCCGTTGATAGGAGAGGAATATACAACGTCGCGTTAAGTATGGTCGAGCTTCAACTTTGCTGATGATTTAATGCGATATAAATGTTCGAATGAATAACAGCTAATTAGATTATAATGTAAGCGAAGGTATGCAAATGTGAAACAAAGGATTTGCTTCGAACGAGCTGTCGTTCTTCGATGTTTTTGCTGCAGCAAACATGCTAGTAGAGAATGTTTTTCTCAGATAAAATACTATTCTTAAAAAATATATATATATAATGTGGTAATGCTATTTTGTAATTGTTTCGGAATCAATCTTCCTGCCACTGATTCCAATTGCATACTGCGGCTATTGCCGCACACCGGAACGTGAGCGGAAATTTTAGTTGTGACCCATACTCGATGAAAACATAATCTTCCCCATGCTTACGGACGGGATGGAGAAACGCAAATTCTAATTTGTACATTCCTTCTTCTCGGCCAACTGTGTTCTAGCGGAACTAAGTCCATCCATCGAAACCATTTTGGCTTAGATTGAAAACTTAATGAGCCGTTAAATGAAGCATCGCGTTTGGTAGGGCAAAAATGCGGAACCTCAACCTTTCCTTTTGGCAGGTATGCGGAATGACTTGGGCGTTATTTTCTTTCGCCTCGACCGAACAGTCCGTTTTAACTGGTCGGAAACTGTTCTGGAATCAGTTAGTTTTGACGGGTTTCATCTGCAGTGTTGTAAGTCAAGGTGAATATATAGGATCTTTTTTGGAGCAAAACCCACTAAAAACCTTGCATAACAGCATCTTCTTCAGTTTGTTTGATAAAAACGGAAAGACTAACGTGGATTTTGCTAGCAGCGATGGTTCTAACATTCGACAAGAACTTTTGAAAGACTTTTCAAACAAATAGCAAAGCAAACTCCAAAGCCAGGCGGCTCAGAAGGGATTATGAATCAATTGTTTCAAGTCACACACTTTTCCCCGGCGAAAGTTTTCCCATTGGTGAAGGATCTATTTTCAATACCCAAAGGCGGAAGCTTATCTTCCGAATCGTCTGAGAGGGTTTTCATCACGAAATTCGGGCAACTTTCGCGACCGGGCACAAATGCGAGACAAAGCATGCGGATGAAGCCGTCAGCTTTTGAGATGTGTTTGAATCGCGGCGTTTCTTGTTATTATTAATGCGAATGGTTGAATTTTTATTTTATGTAAATGCGCTGAATGTAGCGGAAAAGTTGTGCAAAGAAAGGTTTCTGATGAAAATAAATTTTCTCAGTTCTGATTTGCCATGGCTTTAAGGAATTCGCGAAGCGCGTCAAAACCCGGCGGTGGAAGTCGAATCGAAGATTTATGAATTTTCTATTTGCACTGTGATTACGGAAAGCAGCCGTGGAATGGTAATAACCGGAAAAATGGTAGAACGTTCGTTTCCGTTTGGATGTCGGATTTTTTTTCGAATTCAAAAAGAACACACCGTAGGAAATGATCTGCCTTGAATAAAAATTTCCGATTTTTGAATACACTGGAATTCATTGATTTTCCTGCGCTGCCGCCTGAATTACAATAGAGAGTTAACAAGTATGGCGGAATTTAAAGCAAGTTAACGCTGTGGGAGAGATTTAAAAAAAAGGGAAACATCTTGAAAGTAGGAAAATGTAATTTTTGTTGAATACATATTCATGCTATTTTTTTTTTATATCAGAACAGGATATTATCTACATTTTGTACACAAAAGCGGATTTAGAAGAAGGAAAATAAAAAGGGAGTTCAATATTTCAAATTTGGTAAAAAATATATCCTAATCACTGAAAAATATTTGAAGAATATGGGCTTTTACAATAAATTATACAGAAATTCAACTGTGTATTACGATACTGCTTAATGTTTCTTGTGAAAGTATATTGATGAAGAAACCAATTTTCACTATTTGCCCGTTATTTATTCGACACATGAAGTCACTTTTAACGTTCACATCCATCGACACGACTAACATGGCAAAGTAGTTTCAATCGAGTATATGCGTTTCTCACGCTCCACACTATTTATATCGGCTGTGAAAAATTATAGTATTCCGCTAATTTCGGTGGCTAAATGCATTTTAATGATGATGTGTTTCGTTAAATTGGAAAATAATTTGATACAAACATGATTCCTGTTCCGGAATTAGTTTAATGCCGATAATACTGTTCTAAAAATAATGGTGCTGCTACGTTGTTCTGAATTAAATTGCACAAAAATTGGTATTATTTTGAAATTCTTTATTAAAAAATGACTCAAGTGTCGTGTTGTACAACGGTTTGAACCAAACATTCATTCAAATAAAAGAATCATTGAATTTAAAATGCAAGCAATATTCATCAGACAAATTTTTATAGAGAGGTCCAGATTTCACCAATTAGTTTAACATGAAATGATAATACAGAAGAAGAAATCATATTTTTATAACTTAGCCAATTCGGTGATTTTACAATTACGGGAATTTGGATTAAATTTTATACACATAAGTCAGTCACATATTTTACTAACTTTAGAATTGTTCATCATTAAACATTCAGCCATTTATCTAGTAAAATGACTCAACAATCTTAAAGATTCGTTTTTGATGTAATTATAGTAGTAGCAGATTTGTTAATCTTGCGGTTAAGTGGAAAATGTGTAATGAGTTTCGAACCAATAAACAGAGCTGTATTGAAGATGATGTAATTGCATATAATTCAACAGAATCCTCCTTTCGTAATTGTGTTTATTTATTTTACATGAAATTAACTTTTATGGAATTAATCTCGCATCAGCACCAACCTTGTTCAGCATGGAGCTGATAGATAAATAATACAAAACTTTTTCAAACGATTTAAATAACATTCGAGAAAACCAATTGAGTGCAAAGGTGCATGCAATGAATAGCAATAAAATTATTTCACTTTAGTAGTTCCTTCATTAGATACAATTCCGCAAAAAATTAAGTCAAAGTAAGGGATCTAAAAATGCATCTCGAAGAGGAGCGTTGCCGAAAATGAGACAACCATGCTTAATGACACCGCGTGTTGCGCATTGACAGCTGAAAAACGTTCAGAAGTGACGTTTTTTGTCCGTTCCCACTGCCCACAGCTAGGAGAACTCGCGGAACGCGTTTATCATAGTGAATTGCCCCAAAAAATCACCTTACGAAGCATGACGCGGTGTGAGCCGTTTCATCCGAGGCCAGTCCCGAGCGACAGATGCAACGTTCACACCCTCATCGCGTTAACAGTTGGCTGCCCTTTTTCCTGCCCATTTATCGCATGACGGCATAATGTTGGCGGTCGCCAACGCCAACGGGGCCACGTTGTGGTGGCCAGTTCGCGTTTCTAAGCGTATGGAAAATGTTCATCTTAATATTCATGAAAAAAGCATCTGCCCCGAACGCTTATCATTTAACGGGCGGTGTTGTGCCAAAAGCGCATAAAGTATCTAGTCTATCATCCGGACGATGTGGGTCGTTTCACTGTTTTTGATGGAAATTAGACAAATTCTTCATCTCTTCAAGTCATAATATTAGATCGAAAAAGAAAAATCAGTAGCGTGACATCGCGCGTTTCACGACACCGGGAAAAGATCGCAAATATTCTCGAACCTGAAGCTAATTCAGAGAGTTCATAATGAAAATCATTCCACGAGAGTGAATCCTAAATAAAGCCTCTAAAGTGAGGATTATTAAAAACGTGTGCCTAAAAAAGTAACACGTTTGCACGTCCAAACAACAATGTAGTACTATCGGTCGAGAATCTGGTGAAGCAAATTGGAACCGCTGGCCGTTTCCGGCGTTAAAAGCGACGAAGCGGATCACATTAAAAAGGATCGACAAAAAAATGGAACGAACACTACAAACACGCACCGCCCGAACAGTTCTTGTCTCTGAAGATAACGCGGCCTCGGTGACAAACATCACTGACATTAGATTGGCAACGATGCACAAACGGTGGAAGCAGAAATTTGAATAATTTTGAAAGATAATCCGCGATGCGGGCGAGGGTGAGGTGTCGAAACGTTGGCCAAAGCCAACCGCGTCGTCAACACAGGACCTGTCATTACTTTTATTTTGCGACAAAATTTATCACACTTTTACGAGCGGGTTTCGTAGCGAACCGGCCAGCACCAGCAACCGGGTAATCTTATGTTTGCCCCTCCGATGGGGCACGCACCGCGCTTCATTTGTGCTCGTGCACAAATTTCCGGAGCTTCCGAGAAGCGCAGCTTGCGTCGCTTTCACGACTGTACAGATCGTTGTCACCGTCGAAAGATGCCCGAACCGTGATAAGATGATGGAGACGACGAATTCGTCCGTGGGTAAGAAGACGACGTTCTTAACCGCAGCAAAAAGGAAACGTAAGCAAACACACACACACACAGACTGTTCGTTCACAGTTTGGTTCGTTGCAACTCACATTGTCACAAGGGCCTGTTCCCAACTGATTTGACGGAGCGGGAGGGGAAGGAATGGGAATGAAGACTAATGACCGTCACCGCAGCGGAGCGTGATTTGTAGCAGCTTCCGTGGCTGTCGCTTTCGTTGTCAAAAAAAAAGGGACAACCTTCTTGAACGGCCGGCTCGATCCACTCGGCAGGAGAGATGCGTGCCGGTAGGACATAAATCCTTCACGTTCACGATTTGAATGGCGAACATGACCGCGTAACAATGCTGCACACTCGATTCGGTGTGAGTAAGAACAACTTATCTAACGTCCTCCGAGTCCAAGTCCATACGAGTATAGCCTCCAGTGAGGCCATAGTTTTGGAAATAAAATCGAGAAACTGAAGGAAACTTTGTCCGAACGTAAATTGTTCGAGTCTCAGCTGTAGCGGCAGCAGCAGCAGCAGCGAAAGGATGCAACCACAAACGAGGAGTAACTTTGTGACCGCAAGGAAGTAGTTATTATTCCGCAAGAGTGTCCGCAGCGGAGGCAAATGTTGTGACTCGTTGGCTGTGGGTAGATTAGAAAATGAACCGTGCGCTTCGGCAGATACATGCAGGGTTTTGTCTGCGAAAGGGAAAGGAATGTTACCCATGATGTCCTGAAGAAGCTTCGGTGCCGCACGAAATCTTCAACCGTGGAAGAAATCTTCACCATTGACCGCAAGCAGTCAGTTTTGTTTAAGTACAACTCCCCGGAGCGTATCTTCCCCTGGCCAAATGCAGGGTGAGCGTGACGCAAAATTTAACGCACGCATTCATTTTCCACCCGTGCTTCACACATCAATGAGGATGTTTGAAAACATACGGAAAAATATGAAAATCTGTTCTCAGCTCGGTCGCTGAATAAGATGCTCCTAACAATCGGGCTAGAGTATCCTAAAGTCCATTCCCTCTTAGTGTACGGGAGGGGTGTAACAATTGTTTCTCGCTGTAGCACCCGGCTGTTGCATTCGAAACCACCGTTCAATGTAGCGCACATAAATGTCCACTCCTGTGTTAAAACAAGCGTGTTCTTACAACGGCTTTTTGCACTTTACACCGAGCCAAAGTCTCCTTGACCGCCCTCCCCCCGCTCATTTAAGGCAAATTTAATTTTACGCCCACTGGGAGTGAAAGTGGCCGGAAGTCGAGCCGAGCTCCACGCCGAGGACGGCAATGGTGGCGTCGTGCGCCAGGGTGTCGGAAATGAGCTGGTAAAACTAGATATTCCAACGGAAGGTAGCGGAGATTGTAATGTGCACCTTTCCTGAGCGGTACATACAATGGACTGTGGCCTCTGCCGGTAACGATAGCAGCAGAAGCGAGTGTTCGGTAAGTTTTGCTCCCAAAGGGAAGCTCGGAAAAGGGGTTTCTCGGCAACGGTTACAAATATGTTCAGTTGCATTGTGGAAGCATTGCCCGTACCAGCATCCCGGCATGGATGCGGGGTGGATCTAAGGGGTAGAGGTTTTGGGGAAAGAAGAAATTTGGTCATAAAAAATATTGTCCCTCTTGAAATGGCTCCACGTTCCGTGCAGCCGGCTCCTACTGCATTCCGGGGGGCGTCGACGAAAAATACGGAGACTAAAAAAGCACTGGAAGCACTCCAACCTGCTAGTGCTGCTCCACTTCATCATCATATCGTTGGCAGTAAAGAGTCTTCATCTTTCGGAACGCTACCCTCCACGGAGGTGTACTCTCAGATGCTTGTGAAAAATGAATATTTCATGCTCGGAGTCGGCAGAAAGCTTTACCTTTCTGATACCGTAGCCCCGTAGCACCAAAATGCAAAGCGAAACGTTCAGCAGCACGAATGTAGGACAGGCACAAGACTTTTTGTTTTAGGTAGTTGTTGTTGATGGTTATGGTGCACCGGGGCTTCGAGCGAAAAACATCGAAATGATTTTTGACATATTTTTGCGTAAGTGGATGTGGTGCGGAGGAACACATAATTGTAGGAATAGTTTTGAGCTGCCATCAGGATCTCGTAAAGTGCAATGCCATTTTATGTTTGACAAGCGGTAAACTTTACCCGAATCACAGTCACCCAAACGACCCGTTGTCGTCATGGCAATTTGGCTGTCTTCATATCATCTCATTTACTTCCTTTACGCACTGCCGCCCTGCCGCGTCGGTCCCAGTGCCGCATATATTTTATTAGCCTTTAGGATGCGCAATAACCCCCGAGCGTGACCTGCCGCCGTTGAATATCTTAAGGTAACCGAACGACGCACCGGAGTGAGGGTTAAGCACCCCCGAAAGCTTACGTTACTACTGTGGGTATAAATTTTAATTCTTCATTAACCTCACTTTAACTGCCGAAATGGGAGCATCGGGGGGGAAAAAACGGTCCGCCGGATTCACCTGGCCCACCTGGGACGTCGAAAAACGGGGGTAACGAAGATGTTCTCTCGGGACATTTTCCTTGGTGCCCGGGAAATCGGCTTAATGTGGTCGGCTTTGCGGTGACGATAGGGGACCGGACGCACGCATTCCATGAAGGATAATCACGATAAAAGCGGAACGCGCTATTCTACCGCTCTGCTATGCCTATGGATTTTATGGACGCGGATCGTAGAAACATTTCACGGGATTTAGTGCGGTGCTACGGAAATTCAATGGGTACGGTGGTGAGGGATGTTTCGCTCATAATTATTATGACAGTTCCGGGCTTCCGTTCACGGGGAAGACAGTTTCTTCGCGGGGACCACCGAAGGAAGGCTGGGGAAGGTACACAAATTATCAATTAGACTGAAAGGGAGCGGAGTTGACAATAGCGTTCACGGATCTCCCCGGGAACAAGATGGTTCGTTTTAACGGAGACATTGAATCATTAAACTCCTTGTCCCTTTCCGGAAAACCGTCATAAATATAATAAAAGCTTTGCTAGATTCATTGCCATGGATTTTTTTCATTTTTCTATATTTCTTTAAGTGCTTTTTGACTAAGATTAATTAAAACAAAATAACAAAAAAATACATAGATATAAAATTATACTTGCATGTAATCTTTATAAAAATGTCGAAATTAACTTTGTTCTGTATTATGGGAGATAAATTTGCTGAGGTGATAAAAAAAACAAATAAACGTTTAAACAAAACTGAACCGATAAAATAATAATATTGAACACGTAACATCGGAATAAAACACCTTAATTAAAAAATTGAAACGCTATCCGTACATAAAATCCAATCAATAAATCAATCAATAAATTTAATTGATTGCCTATATAAAATGTCATTAATCGATTACGATTATCAAACCAGTGTTTGAAACAGCGGTGGTTTACAGACAATTTCAAACACGTATGACTATGACCAAAACAAAAAATAATTGATCGATTGAACAGCCTATTCATGATACATTTACGCATTTACGCATTCAACTCAAAGGTGTCGATGTCTAAAGGCGGGAATCGTGGAAAACCTCATAGGTGCATAAAGAGTCTGGTCGTAATCGGGAATGAGTCTCGTTTAGCAGTTCGTTGCCGCGCAAGTTAAGAAATTCGGATGTCACTCGATTGCCATTCAAAACGTGTAAAGAGTTTGACGGTTTAGTGCTGTGGGAATTGTTGGGAACGTTATCCTCACGGATCATGCCACTGCATTGGAACGTTGGAATCGATTCCAATCGAGAAAAATCGGGTTATTTTTATGACGATTTTTACTGGAGTGTTGTTCTCCACCTCGCTCGACCACCACTGCCACGGGATATGAAACGTTGTTATGACTCGAAATTGTCAACTAGAAGAACACCAAATCGTCCAACGTTTGTTAGCACAGTCGGGGTAGCTCATCGTCTTATGGTGCCTTCGTGGTTCCGGTAGGTAACATTAATAACGATTCAGGCGGCGCAGCTTACAGCTCTCGAACGTTGAGTTCTTTTTAGTTCTTTCCTCCGATAGACACCAATCGCTAGAGGTGGTTTGTTTTAACGATAACAATTGAGCCGATCGTGCCACCATGGGATGGAGAGATAAAATGGGCAGCAGAACGGAAGGGATCACCTGCCTGCCTGCCTGCCTGCCTGCCTGGTAGGAAATCTTTCAAGCGGCCATTGCAAAGTCGCCGGTGGGATTTGCCGATGTAATTCCCGTGCTCAGCCCGTGGACAGCCCGTGGAAGAAAGTTCCACCCGGGGAAATGTAACGTAACGTCTCGTTTAGCTAATCCCCCAAACGGTCGCCAACGGCACGTCCTAGTCGAAGAAGCACGCGCCCGGACGCCACGTTGATGTGATCGTTCACCCACCCGGTCGGGAACCCGCTGTGAAAATAGGATTACGATGAGTTTCGCCGGGATAATGCAACTTTATTTCCCGACTGTTCCGAGTAGTTGTCGGCGAAGATGTGTCTAGCGTGGTTAAGAACTGGTACGGTTGTAAAGTTTGTTGCTAGAGGAAAAAAGAACCACGAGCAAAGTTTTCCTCACCGGAATGTTTGGTTATGCTTTCCGTTTCGTAAAGGGAAGGTTTTCAATTGCTACTTCTGTATTGATTTATCAGGTATGACGAGTTTCCCAGGAACAACATCTAAAACGTGGTTCTTACCGTTTTTTCACAAATAACATAAATATTGCATTTTTTTTTGCTTTAATCCTGTGTAAGATGTTTAATGTGCGAATGTTGAAAAACACATGTCTTACTACGCTCACGACACTGGTCGAGTCCGATGCTATCGTCACAGCGATAAAAGCGACCCAACTGTCCGCTGGTTAATTTATAATTTTAAACACACTAAATTATCAGATTATTCAAACGATTCCACATTTAGCGCCGTTTGGCGGATGGCGGAGGAAGCAAGAAAGCACAACACACAGACAGATGATCGCCTCGCCGCTGGTACAGGCTAGCGGTTCTTGTGGTAAAGACCGGCCGTACCACCCAACCCAACCGACGCACGAGCATTGATGTGAGTCATTTGCACTTTAGAAGCAGGAATGAAAAATTTGGCCGCTTTTATGAGCGGGTGTGTTTCATTTCGGGGCCACTTTTAGCAGATGCCGGGGCCTAGCGTAAGCAGTAAGTTAAGAGAGAAAAAAAAGTTCTGTCTTAGTTTTCTCACCCAGCGGCTGGTCCAAGCATGGGCGGAATGGGAAAACGAGGTGAAAATATTACGATTCCAGTGCGGTTACGGTGTCTGTTGCGTTGGTAAAATGAGGAAGAAACTGAACGAGATTTTTTTTTACAATGCAGGCTATTCCGTAAGTGAAGATGATGAGAGGAATCATCTGCATAGTTGAACATAGAGATAATTTGCGTTAGTAGCTGGCAAGATAATTTGGCGATTATCATTTGGCAGTTAACTTTTTCATTCGCTTTACTTTTTTGAGTTACACATTTGGGGCATGTTGGGGTTATGATAATGAGTTTCATCTGTTATGAGTTATGTCAAGTGTCTTAAATTTAAATTTAAAAAATCATTTGAAGAGATTGAAACAATTTCATAATTAGCTATAACTTGATTATGGTAAATCGCTACAAACATTCATAAATATTACAAAATTATTTACGTTGTAAATTAATAATAAAGAATACAATATTGCGAAAAGATTAAAAACAATTATATCACAAATTAACACACACAGCGAACGTAAGATACAAAAAGAAAAACGGAAGAATATGGTATTTTCCATGGTCTAAGACGACAAATCGAATAGCAAAACCGTTTCAGCGGTGAAATTCACGTTTTATTAAATCGTATAATCACGACCCAATAAAATATGTTTAAGACAATAATTGCCGAAATGCTACGAACTAAGTGCTTTTATTATATCCCTCCTGGACGCATTCAACCAGCATACGTTATGGAACATGCCTCTATGCACAGGGTATTTAAAAGCAATTTCACCACGGTTGTTCTCAATCCGTACGCAAACGAACAACTATTTCTGAATTTCCAATTACGATGCAATTGAATTCAATTTTCCCTAACATCAAACATAACGCTTAAACGCGGTGAAGAACGAAAACATGTGTTATGAAAACATCCCCGTGCATTTGTATATTCCTCTGGGTTGATTATTATTGGTTATCATAGTGTAATTGTAAATTGATCGATATTAGGTTTCACGTGTGCCTTCGGCTATATATTTTCATTATCGGTATATGTCACTGTGAATGGACGATACAACAAAGCGCAAATATTCTGCTCACAGCAATGATTACATGGTTAGAGATGTTATAATTAGTGCGCGGGTTGTGAAGTACAATCATTTGATATGGCTGTCGCTGTCGGTTTGTTATCAACAGTTGTACTGATTGCAGTAATTCCAATGGTCTGCAGAACAAACGCACCCTGATGATTGATTTGAATGCAAATCCATTGAGGCATTAGATGTTCAATAAATGGGAATGTTATCAATAATCGGAACTACTAATCTCTCAGCAAGCAATGAGAGAGTCACCTGCAACAAAGCAATAAGCAGAGCAATATTTATTGCCGGCATATTGTAAACAATTGTAATAAAAACAAATTATTTGATGCAATAGAAGTAAACTCAACCTTCATTAAAAATACAATACTAGTGACCGAAGTGAGGGAAGAAAGGAACGCATTTATGAAATTACTGAACATGAACATTACCGAACAAAATACAATCTCTTTTCGCAAGGGACATTTCAGGAGTCAAGATCATTATGGCTTGTCGTGCGGTTTGTTCAAAGATAATTTGTTCTTTTTCTTGAACAGATGTTTGATTTCATTACGAAGTTTTTTGTTGATTATGTTTTCTAATTGCTGAACCCGAATGAAACGCTCAACTTGCTCTAAAGTTGTTTTAGAAGAAACATAACCGTCATATGGATAAATGTTTGCCTTAGGCCATTTGCCATGGAACTTTTTTGTTTCTGATAAGTACCCTCAAAAACAACGTGCTCTTTAAGAATCAAGAAATTCTACACCAGGCTGAGGGTGAATCTGCTGATACAAAACAAAATTTACGATGTCAACCCCACATTTTTTCAACTCTTTGCAATCGTTCTTTCGTAAAACGGACAGGCGGGGACACCCGGTTACAGATACTTTTTAACCCTCGCCGTCCAATCAACACTTTACCCGTTAACTTCAAACCCTTTTTTGGACAACACAGGCACTCATGGAGGAGGCGGCCAAGCTCACAAGACATCACCATCCCCCTTGCTAGCTGTACCGGAAGGTAAACCCATACAAGAAAAAAAAAAGAAGGAAAACCTCCTCCAGTAGACATAAAGAAAAGAACAAGGGAAAAAAACGCCGGCATAAACATTTCTTCCAAAATCGGACGTCCGGGAAGATGATACTGGGGGATTATCGTGAGAAATACGGCTGACATGGAGCGGTAATATATTTATTTTTGCGCTCTTGGAATGATTTTATTTATGCACCCTTGCCACGTATTTTTTCACTCCTCTATTCCGCTGGTCACTTCAAGTGGCTCCTTACGACGATGGCAGGATCGGTGAATTGTACCGGCCAGTGCCGGAAAGGGCTAGAATGGCTTCCGGGTTGATAGTTAGGAAGATTTGCTGCCACTTCAGTGGGTGAAATTAAATAGGAAGAGTAGGCCGCTGAAGTGCTCCCTGATTATCCGTATGTGTGTGTGTGTGTGTGGGGTTGTGGGTGAGATAGGTGGGAGGAACGGTGTTGAAAACGGACCGAAGCTCGTATCAATTTATTGGATTCGATAAATCGACATCGAACTGTAGTGTTTGACTTCGAATGGACGGCTGCTCCGGGAAATCAGAACATGAATTAATGAAAATTATGGGAATGACCTGTCACGATGGGCTGATAAAAGCGCTGCAGTGCTTATTACCAGAAAATTTTATACGAAATATTAAAATGTTACTGCAACTTTATCTTAAGAAATAGCAACTATTGTGTAAGCTGCAAATTACATAAATTTAACTTTAAAAATTAAATGTTTATCCCTTTAATTCAATTTAATCACAACCCTACGAAGTTGTTAAATTTTCTAATGTTTTTCAATTAACCTCCGACCGAGCGATTTAAATGAGATCTTTACCCATCCTACGCGAAGTCTTCCTACCGAGATTCACCGTTTCTCGGCCTCGACCCGATCCAGGCCGTATGCTGGAGCTGGTGCACTGGAAAAGTAATCACGGAATCATTTGTTTAATTTATTATTAACGTACCGTGAATGGAGAGCGCAACGCAACGGGGGTATGATGTATAAAATCCAACGCCGCATAGTTCCTTTGCCCGAGGCAGAAACGCACTTCACGCACTTTATGTCGCTTTCGGTTGTGGTGGCTGGGCTGCAAGCATACTCAAACGAACGTATAACCCGCTCGTTCTCGTTCGGGAAGTCTTTTGTTCCGGTCCAGAATTGTTTTCTTGCGAATAATTAAACTTATCCGTGGGGTTTTCTCAACGCACATTCGGCCCGTTTGCGCGGGGCCCCATTGCAAGAATGCTCCATTTCCTGAGGTTGGAGGCTGATATAGCTTCCTTTGGAAGTGAGCAACATAACAGCTGCGGGACGAAATTCAATCAAGCTTTGCTTGCGGAAGACCGAGGCAGTACATTCCACAGTGCATCCAGCGCATATAAGAGAACATTTACTGGGCCTTTGCTTGGTAGGAGCGGGACACGAGTTTAATGAAATTTAACCAAACACATTCGAGGTTCCGGTTGTAAACAGTGCCCAGTACCGCACGGCGTATCGTGTATGCGCACTCTTTCCCATCGGCATTTGTTGTTGTGTGCCGAGCGCATGATTCAAATTGCCTTCCGAAATTCGTCCTCCTGCAAAACAATGGCCGGGCCGGATGTAGCGAGAAGAAAAATTGGTGTACAGTAACAAAGTGCGTATACACGTTGGGGGCCATCGGGCGGTTGGTTACGGAGCATAACCGACCGACCGCAGACTGACCAACACACGTCCTACTACTTCGTCACGATCGCCACCCTTTCTCGACCGATCCCGCACCAATCGCCATATTCCGTGCACGTCTGGTCCACGTTTCGCCTTAAAGAGAAAATCTGTTGCACTAATGGTACCGCCACCCCGTTCCAGCCACACGTCCTTCGAGCCAACAGCCTCCAAGGACCACCAAACTGGCTATCCATCTTATAAGTGTGGTGGCAGCGAAGCAGTGAAAAATTCAACGTACTCTAGCGGCATCGTGATGAAAAACGGGCATTAAAAATCCCCTTTAAAAGGTATCCAAACACATTAGCTCGGTTGTGGCTCGGTTGAGAGGAAAAAAAACTATGCATAATCAAAAATGAAGCAAAAATGTCCGCAACCATGCCTCCTGGGCCAATCCGTTTGTTCGGCGTATCCTGTGCGTCCGCCGGGACAAGCCGCCAGTGTTGGAGATTAATTTGGGTAAGGTTCCCTAAATTCCGACCAACCTTTAAAGCTGTAACCAGGCGGGGTAGAACAACATCCCGCCAGCGTCCACGTCCATGACTTTGGCGTTGTTAGTCGCAAACCCTTTTTTTTCTAGCACTCACCACCACCGACGGCGAGTCGTAACTCGTGCAATCGCAGAAGGACACAGGACACCGGCGACTACGACCCATTTGCCTTCGCACGATTATCTCACCACCAAGTGGCGAACGATGATGATGATGATGTGCCCGAAAGGGATATGCGTTTGTGCTCGGTGCGCTCATGTTATTCTTTCGCTCGCGTCCGAAAGCGCTTGAAGTGTAAACTTAACGCAGAGGTTTTCTTCATTTTTATCTAGTCACGTGAGAACGTTATGCTATGGTCGTGCGTTAATGCCGCCTCAGTCCCATCGAAGGATCCACATCCTACGCGTCCTTAATCCGCAGAAAGAATTTCTCCATCTCATCGTGCCGGTTTGAACTTTATTCGTATTCAACATTTTGGCGAAACCAATGGATTCGGCAGTTTGGTTGTCCCTCGTGAGGGACCTACCGCACCACAAGGATCGGATGCTTCCGGTGGCGCTATTTTGGAATATGCTAATGGTTAAAAATATGTCATGCTAATGCTGATGAAGGAAAACACTGCCCCCCTGCCTGGATGAGGTCTCCCCCTTGGGGAATCTACTCAATGTTCTGGTCAGCCAGACGTCTAGCGGTTATGCGTAGTATGTTATTATTTTATCATCCCACTCGTTGTTTCGCTGCGGAAAGGATTTTCTGCATTGCAGACAGCTTAAGGGCAGTTTTTAAATAACAGTACCTTCGGAGCGAAATGAGTTATTGTTTCGATTTAATAGAGACGGCGCAAGACAGCTTTTATGGGATATTGTGGTTAGAATTTTTTATACATAATCATTCGATGGGGTTTGGATTTTCTGTACAAGCAAAAGCGATAGTATGTGATCTTTTAATTAAGTTTGCTATTTGGAAAAATATTTCATAAACGCGAACAAACATTGTACGGAGAATAAGATGTAGCATTGCGATTTTAATATTAAAAAAATTAGTTTTCTTTTTACTGACTTGTTCACATGGCTGAAAAGAACTAACATAAAACTTTATTGGTAAGATTGTCGTTTTTGTCCAGTAGAGTAAATAACAAGAGCCGTATTTTAGACGGGCATAAAATACTTGAATTAAAATAAATATAAAGAGAATGATCAAAATTTTAATGTGCGAACACAATAAGAGAATCATTCTATTGTAATTGTGAAACATAAACATAATATAGAAAAATAAAAAAATGTTTTTTACTCACGTATTACGTTTTCCTTCTCGTTGAATATCCATTTTCTTCCCGTTAAAACACATAACTTACCTGAAAACAAGGGAATAACAATAAACATTATTAACATGATATGAAATAAGATAACAAAAAGAAAAAAAACTAATGCAACTGGTTTCGAAAGAAAAGTTGAAAGACCGGAAATCAGTTCAAGAACGAAATTCTTGACATTCCCAAGCGATAGGAAACGTTCGTACCGGCATAATTGAGATTTCATAAGATCCTTTGAAGTCACCCGCCCTGAGTGACCTGAACGACGAAGCATTGTAGAACCAGTCCGTCGTTGTGTAGGGACTTCGTCCGGTAAAAGGTAATTTATTTTTATTAGCCGCTTTTCTTAATTGGTATTACCTACACCTCCAAAAGATCGAGGGAAAAGTTGCACTAACTGGCGTTTTTTTGTGTTATTGCAAAAAGCGTTTAGGAAAGATTTTTCACTGGAGTAAAAATTCCTGGAGGAAATTAAATTTTAACTTTCCCGTCTACCGTGCGGACCCAAATTGCCTTTGAGGGCGCAGCAGCGCTCGTTCCACATCACTTTCACATAAAAGTTCGTTTGCCAATCCGGGGGGATTTAGTCACATACTTTAGAGACCACTCGAACACAAGCGATTAGCACATTGTCGGACGGACGGACGTATGGAAACGCTACCAGCGAAAGTGATGGACAGTCGCTGGACGGTGCGCTCGGTTTGAAACGTTCGAGCGATGGTCCTCAAGCGTGGACCAACCGGGAAAAGTCTTGTCCAACGGTCATGCCACGAGTGTGTCGAAATGCTGTCTGTTTGGGTGAGCGTGAATTAAAACATACCCGTGGCCCGTATGTCTCCGGCGGCAACGGAAAGGATGGTCTGGCATTCAAATAACAACATGCACGGACATATTCTTGCGCGCACGTCACCGCCGCCGTCCGCTTCGATGACACTTAACGGTGGAAATTTAAATGGATCCCGGGCCCGGCCCGGGTCTGCATTAATTATGCACGGGAAGACTTTATCCTAAGTGAATTGAAGCATGTTCACCTTCACAATCGCAATTCTAATGCTTCTGTTTAATTATTCACACGAGACGATTCCGTTCCGGCCAGGGCAACCGTCGAACCCAAATCCTTCCGCGCCAGGGGTGGTTTCCTCTGTGGCCGTGCAGAGTAATTAATTTGTCTTTGATTGAAAGATATTGTGCCGCCCGGGCGCGTTGTTTGTGTTTTTGTTATTCTCGTACCTATTTGTTGACGAACGGCAAATACACGAACGGTGAATTGAAGCCTTTGAAATTGATACCCAACGAGTTAATCAGGCTCGGCATCCGGGAAAAACAAAGATGAGTGAGGCGCACTGTGCTAAGCGCCGCTGAAATGTAGGGAGACAATTGTTCAACGTTTCTGTTCCAAAGGCAAGTATAATACCAACATTTGAAGCGCTCTCCCGTCCCTATTGTTTATTTTTCTTTTAAAAAAACACAAAACAAGCGAAACATGTGCGTATTGGAACGTAGTAAACGGTGTCTGAGAAATTAAACCAAGATTTCATGAGTGTTTGTGTGACGCATTGGTTCATAAATAAATTCGCCGGAATCCACGCTATCTTTGTGTTGGATTTTTTTGTGGCATTTCAACACGAATTGTGGTATTATTCAAATAAATTTTTCTACTACCATGTCTGACAAAGGAATGTATGTGAAAAAGATACTGAAAAAAGCGAGTAGGAAACCAAATTTGCAGTTGAGCCTGTCGTGAGGACTATAAAATCAACGTTTTATTCCGGCACAATCTGCAGGGATAGTAAAGTGACGTATATGACCCGAAAATGGTTATTGTTTTTTCCGAGGTCTTCAAATACGAGGTGATACGAAAAACGAGAGGCTACTCCTAATTGAGACGATTTCAGTTAGATTTTACTCATGACTTTCGATCAAATAAAGTTATACAATACGATAAACATCAATATTCTACCGTATTCTTTATATTACCACACTTGCTTACGATTCATTCATTCAAGAATGGACAAAATTTTTAAAAGAAAAACAATAAAAAAAATAATTCAAAAATGTTACATTCCAATTTAAATCAAAAATTAATTCGAACTTGATTATTAAAAATTTAAAAACGAATTGTCTAAATTGAAGTTTTATTAAAACTGTAAAAATTGATATATATATTCAAATACTACTTCTTATCATTTAGTTCTTAATTGAAATTTTTCATTCTCTAAATATTTAACCGTGGATAAACAAACACGTATTGCAAACAAAGCAAAAATGTATCTAAAGCGAAATTGGCCAAGTAAGAAAGCAATCCATAAACAATATTTGAATAAGATAAAATAAGAGGCAAAGAAATTTTTCTAAATGCATTGTGGCTCAGTCTTCAAAAATCGTCATCCTATCGAGTGTTCACCGTCAGTTGATGTTCAATATGTAAACAAAGCTATTCAATTATCCATAGCTGAAGAGACTAAGCAAGCCCCTATCGCAATTCGTATTGGATCGATTGAAATCTGATTCGAAGGTAGCTATGCTATTTTATCCAGACATTTCTATCGATGCCAAGCGATGCTGTATGTAATTCATAAGGTCCTCAGATAGCCACAACTACACTCCAGCGAGAGAAAAAGCCACAAAACAATACCACAGATTGTCAATGTTATTTTTTTTTTCGGTATCATAGAAAGGAACCATGGTTGCTGGCGAACGATACCATCAAAATCACTTTGTTAGTTTTTTAGTACATACGCAACTTCAAACATTCCGTGAGGAAGAAGAAAAGCGCACACAAATGCCAACTATTTTGTTCGTTCCCTCTTCCAACCAAGCCAAGAAAAACGTGCGATTTAATTGAATCCATCGAAAAGATTCAATCATCCATGAATCACACTCGGTAGCAACACATGGCGTCCAGCCGTCTGATGGTAGCTTCCGGTTTTTATCGTTTAAATGTTGTATCAGTTAATAAACGCTTTCCAGTATGCAGACATGTTGTTTTTGCGCTCCTTTTTCCATTATAACTAGATTTTTTGTTTGCCCTGGTCATTTCGATTACGATCACTACAGAAAGTGCATCTTCAACGACCGAATGGCGGCATAAAGCCATGCTAAAACCGGGCGGTACCGAATGCAGTGAACGTTGGCCCTTCCACCGTAGAACGTCGGTTTCGGAAGTGCAGTTGAGTGAGCTAACTTACCAAAGGGCAACAGGGACAGCATCCGTTCATATGGCGCACACATCCGCACAACTCTCTCCACGGGGTGCACGTGTCAAAATCCTCAACATCAGCGGCTAGATGCCGCTAGGGTCCGCTAGAAAGACACGGTACGTAAAGTGTGCCCCGGGTAAAGTAACTGCATCGTTGGATCCGATCGATCGCAAACTGCATTCCGTGCGAAATGCATTCTCGACATGGTGCATCTGGATAAAGTTTGGTTTGCTTTCATCATGGTTTTGCTGCCCCGTGTAGAAAAGAGTGGCATGGGATTTTTATTATTTTTAGCCATAACCATGAACAATCGTGACAAACACCGCAAAAGGTAGCTACTGTCTGGTGGCACGGTTTGTCGTCCACAGCCCCGTGGTAGGATCCATACGTTCTTCATATCCAGAAAAACGGAACGTGAATTTGCGTTGTGGCAGCAATTCATCGAAACGCATACACTGCCCAATGCATAGAAAGCTGGTTGGAGAAGATTGGATGCATAGCACACCGGTTGCACTGTTGCAAGTAGCGCTATAAACGCATCCGTGAAAGTGTGTTCGTGAAGAGCTCACCACATTCCACCTTGGACGAACGAATCATCGACGGTTCTGTAGGAGAACTTGTGGCCACCGTTGGGGTTTTGAACAACGCGAAAGAATGGACTAGACTGTTGTAAATATTTTACCCATCTACCTGGGCAAATCCAACAAAATAACTAACAAAAAAAAAACAAACAAACGTACGTCAGTCAACGTTGATTCTAAAATACTTCTAAAAGAATCGTCGAGAGACGGATGAGACACGATCATGATTCAATTCGAATATTGACATCGGTATAAAAAAAAAAGCTCGCACTTGGGTCGCCCCAGCAATGGCATGTATTGTGGGAAAATTGAAGCTCATACCACTTCGGTTCCCGTTCTTTGCAGACACAGAGCCGAACGTTCGGAACACTGTTGATTAATTGGATTGCTTTCGAGTTTTGTTCCGCGTGCTCCGCACACTTTCATGTAACGAAATTGAAACATCAATAGTGAAGTGATCTGCAATCGTGCGCTGAGTTTGCTTTTGTGATTTCAGGGCATACTTTTTCCGTTTTTGTTTTGTTGCCATAGTACCTTTAATTTCGCGTATATTGAGACGGTAAACAAAAGTGTTCCTTTTTGGAGTTATTACTTATCGGTTCATGTGAGATTGTAGAAAGAATCCGAGTACTCGGAGATATTAGATTGGAGGAACATTATTACAAAAGAGTGTATCACAAACGGGATAAAGAAATAGCGAAATGATTTTTTTAAATTAATCAAATCAAATAATGAAATTTTTGTTGTTAAAAGACGGCTTTAAAAAAAAAATAACTTCAACACAGTTAATTTCACTGAGCTTGCAACATTTTCTGCGCACCTAACCAACTGATATCCACGAGGCATTGGCTGTTGATATAATAATAGCCGCTAAACTATCCATAAAATTTAGTAATTAGTTCCTATCTAGCATCAACAAATACTTCTGACCTAGTCTAGTATAATTTTGACTCTTTAGGGAGCCCGTTTCCGAACGCATCAAGTTGGTCTGTGTTATATTCATGATAAACTGTAACCAGATGGTGTGGTTTCCATTCTTGCCGCTTCGTGTCCACCCCTCAATGCAACCAAACGTTGCAATCTCTACAAATCACTCCTTCTTTCCAAATCTTCGGAAATTTCTTTTCCGGACAAAGGTGTTTGGCCTACAACACACTAACGTTGCCTCCTGGATAAAGCAGCCGCTCTCGTAGCATCTCGGGAGATTACTTTTTGACACATCTACCTCATTGGTGTCGAAGTATTAGCTCTTCCAGTGACGCCGGGCTGTAAAGGATGACAAGCTGGGAGCATATGTTTGTCGAAATTGGCAATGTGATTTGAAGCTGTTAAGTAGTAGAAACGAAATATGTTATAAAATCGACAAATATACAATTATACACACATCGTTGCGTAGTATTTCGCTTGATTATTTTAACTTTTGAATTCAATCATTTTGAATCGCTTAAAATTTCATTCCCACTAACGATAGCATTTATATTAGCATCAGAGCACACACGATCGGCCAACACCACCGCAACTTCTCAGCTGCATCAGAACAAGGGGTTCGATGTGTCAAAAAGTAAACACCACGCTCTGCACGAGCTGCACGCAGCGTTCTATGCTTATGCAAGTGGATCGTTCCGTGCGAATTTAATTATAAATATTCATCAAACCGTACCCGTACAGCGGATCAGGGCAGACCACCGCTAACTAATCAGCCAAAAGTCCCATCCACAATCGCTCGAAACACCACCCTAATTATGGCCGACTACACGGCACACCAGCACCCACAGTGCAGCACTCTCGTGGCTCGTGGCATGAGGCACTGGAGACACACGGGAAGTGCCAGCGTTCGTGGTCCGGTTTTGCGAAAAATCAATTAAATTTTCATTTATTTATTGATTATGAATTATGGCCCGATGCATTCCCGGTTTTCCCGGGACGAAGTCGCGGCATGCATGAGTGCGCACGTGGACTCGTACACAAACGCAAGTCGAACCCGTGGCCGACCGGCGAGCGGTGCGCTGAGGAAAAAGGAGTGCCCGGGCGGAACTTCGGACGGCTGCCATGGTGTGCATTAGTTTGCGTGTGGTGCATAAATTTATGCCATCAGCGGTAGGCGAGCGCGTGAGCTGGATCGCGGCCGATTGCAGTGTTTATTCTTCCCGTGCTGGTTCCATCGGTGAGATTCTACCGCGACCGTCCGACCGGTTCCCGCTCTCTAACACCAAGTGTATACTCCAGGGAGGGGTGCAGCAAAGTAGTAAGCGCTAAAATTGGATCTAGAGTCAAAGTCACTACCGTACGTGGAATCCATTAATATTTAGCTGCATGCGTATCATTCGATCTTTCGCACGGAAGCCCCCGGGCCAGTGCGGGCTTCGAGAGCAGGAAGGAGAAGTCACATTTTGCATTAGATACGCTCAGTGACCGTGTAGTTGCCAGTACGAGTGCGATGTCTTGCCTGGAATTGACCGTGCCGTGGAAGTGTTGGTGAAGCGTTTTTTTTCTTCTTCCATCCTCTCCAACGGTGTATGCGTTTTGCAGGACACAAAAATGATCGATGAAGCGATACATCATCCCGAAACTCGCAACGCCTTACACGATAGGCGGCTGGGTGGGTGGTGGCTGATGTTTGGGGCATGGGATGCATGTTTCGGAGTATGGGACAACTTTTAATCTTTTCCACACACATACAAGTGTTGTTGCATTTCGGTGCAAGACATCGTGCGAAAGCGATATGAACGTATAGTATGCACTACTTGGCCGTTCGTGTTCCGTTACATGTTACCCTAAAGCGTAACACCGATCCTGAAGAAGGGCTCGAGTTTGGGTTGGGGCTGTCGTCGAGTTGGAACACGGCACGAACTGAACGTCTATCAACAGCAGCGTCACGTGCAGTACGAGTCTTCTGCAACTGGATGCGGCAGCATATCATGTCCATCCACACACCGATAATGACGGAACGCTTCACAAGGACGTTATTAGCATCGTAAGTTAGCAACAGGAGTTGCGGTCGGGCAAAATGGGTTGACCGGGGAAAGGGGGCAATTGATTCTGTATGCAATTGATTGCCCAACACGCTTCCCCTTTAAGTTGTTAATTGTGTAAACAAAGGCAAGCGACAGACAACCGACGATTCGCATCGCAACTGACGGAGGAGACAGTGAAGCGTCTGTTGCAACAGAGCAAAACGAGCAAAGAATCTGTTGCACCGGCACCGGAATTGAATGCCAATGAGAACGTGGGGTGAAGCAGATTAATTTGAACACGGTTGTGCACGTCGGTGTTGTGTTCTATACTTTAAGAGGATAGACCCGACTCAGGATGAGCTTTTCACTGACGATCGTTCGGACGGAGTATCTGGGTGCTGAAACGACACGTAACACACCTTTCGACGAGCTCGACTAGGGCTGACGGAACGAAGGAATTTAACGGGCAATGCAGAATCGGTTTGACCTAGTTACGGGATGATTAGTGATTTTTTTTTTTGCTTTTAATAAGTGCCCTGATAACAAAAAAGACTTAGTTGAGATGGATAGATAGACCTTTTTAGAGTGAAATATAAAGTTTTAAAGTTTACATAAAAATAGAGTTAACCAAACTGGATGAAAACATCTTCAAATTACCAATTTGATCGAATGGCATCTAATCACCAATTGGACCGAACATGGCCAAAAGGACTCATAATCAATAAACATACATAATAAGTATTCTGAGAGGGAATTCTAAAAGAGAAAAAA
>JXWZ01005744.1:0-13595 GCA_000956215.1 Anopheles farauti No. 4 | reverse complement strand
AAATAATTATGCTACACTGCGGTTCGACTTGGGTGAGAAAAAATTCATCAGCTATCATCCTCCACATTATGCCGCACTTTGTGAGCGCATAAATGTTGAACAAAATAAAACAATTTCGTTCGAGCTGGCGGGATGGGAGGTTTGCGAATTAACGTCTTTCTGTGGAATTGTGGCGTTGAACGCGCGGAAAGCAATGTATGGACTAATAAACATGGCTTGTATTGAATTGCGAGCCTGAAACGAGCACTCTTGATGGGTACAAGGGTGAGAAAATGTTGGAAATTCGTGCTGGAAAAAATGTCTCAAGGACACGTATATCACAATCGCTGCACGTAAAACGATTTGAAAGCAATTTCACAACCGCACCGCTTGTCGTTTAAAATGTACTAAAAAAAACGTATTTTTAATTTTAACGGGAATCTTTGAAAACTCTAACGTAAAAAGGAATTTTAATTAAAATATTGCTACCATTTTTAATCACGTTAATTGAAACGTTGGAACAAAAAGCAGCATGTTAACGTGTTTGCTTTTCAGCTTGTACAGCCATTTGATAAAGTACATATGGGAAATCAACCGTCAAACAAGCGAACGTTGGAAACAAATAAAAAAAAAGCTGTCAAACGAAAATGCCATGGAAACTACCCGGCCACCTTTGATATTCTTTTTCTGCCCTGTTGGGCAAAGTCTGACGTGAAGCCAAACCTGTAAGCCTCTTCATCCTGGTGCTGCGAAGAGGCAAACAGTTGATGACGAAGTCGGATTAGCAGTAGCAGTGCCACCGTATCCCTAGCTCTTTTCCGGTTTTTTCCGACCCCGGAAAAGTTCCGATTTCAACATTTTCTCCCATTGTGAATACTCCATCCAAAGAGTAAGTACCGTGCACTCACTTACACATCACGCGTGAAAAATGCCTCTCACAGGTGAGAACCGACTTACCAACACTTGCCCGTGCCGGTGCTTATGCCACGGCGGCCCGGGATTAAATGCTCCTTTCGGGGAGAACGTTGCTCCGGGGCTCCATTTCAGTGCTCCCCAAGAGCTGCTCAAACAGCGTCTTGCGCTGGCTTTTGCTTCCACCGGCTTCTACCCAATCCTAACCCGAGCGAAACCCACGGCAATCCGGGTGAGCGAAGTTCAGAGTTCATTAAAATTATGACTGCAACACCGGCCCCATCATCGCGACCACCGCCGGGACACACCAACTGTCATAATCTCTTTTGTCGCGTCCCAGCCAGCGTTACCGGCTATCCCCGACGGGAGTTTCACTCACTCCTCATTTTGCACCGTTGTGTTGGCAGACTCAGGCTGGCATCATCCTTCCCCGGGAGGATCACTTCTCACCAACACACACGCAGCGGTTGGTTGCAATGGCACAAGCATCCGCACAGTTTGTACAATTCGCATTCGCCTGAGCATAAAATTGTTAAAGGTGGACTATAGTTTGCGAAAACCCGCAACGGAAAAACGGCACCATTTATAACCGCTATTTCACTAATTATAACACCTGGCACCCAAACCGTGTTCACTCGCTATAAGCTGTAACATTTCATTTGTTGCATACGATGAAAGCCAAAAACATTCATAATGAAAGGTAAGCCACATTTCTTTTGCATGATATTTTGGATGATGATATTTTAAATGTATGATGTTTTAAAATATTCATCTGATACTGATACGCAACTGATTCAATTGGAATAATCAAATCCAAAAAAAAATCATTTTGGTTCTACATTTGTAGGGACACAAATACTTGATCCAAAAAATACAACATTTTGCAAAACCATCATTACACTCATCCGAATCACTGCCAAACAATCGCCCCGTTGGCTAACAACCCAAAACGGCAGCTTAAATGTAATCTACGAGTATTCGAAAACTTCCGAACCGTTCCAATTTGTTCATGGTTTATTCCCTTTCACTCTTCGATAGAATCGAAAAAATTACAAAGTTCATCAGTCAGTGCTCGCCGTGCGCTTGACTTGATCGTAATTTTTCGATAGCAAAGCCGCTTAAACATAATTAAAGAGAAAAACTTTGCCAAAAAAAAAGTCCCCCGAAACATCATACTTGAGAAAATGAGATGAGAAAAAACACGCCACATACAGCGGAAAACAAAATGCTCCAAGAGGCTTTGAACTGCTCTTCGTACTGTATTTCGTTCTTCTTCTTTCCCTATAACGTGCCCACTAGAGATAACGGAAGTGAAGTACAAGTAAAACCGTGTACTTTGAACAATTTTATAAGGAAACATGTGTAAAAAAAACCTCTGTTCTTCTACACAGCTTCGTATCTCCTATTCCTGCTCCTTCGGCCAACTTTTACACTTCATAATAATCATCCCTAAAATAACGATGATGATGATGCTGCTGCTGATGGTGATGATGTTACAGCATGCACCTTCCTTTACGGTTTTGCACACGGTTCTATTTTACCGATTTTGCCCACTCCGCGTGTTAAAAAAAAAAGTTTTGTACTTTAAGCCGTTTCACTTCCGTCAACTTGACCGGGCGTGTTTTATTATGTTTCAGCCCTTGCTGTTTCGTGAAGCAGTAACAACTGCTGGAACGAACTTTGGGCAGAAAAATCAAATGTTTTTCCTTCCCTCACTAGTAACTGCATCTAAGTTTTCCGATGCCGACTCGAGAGCAAAGCTCATTACGTTCCCCAACGGTCGACCGATTGAGACGTAAAACTTCCTCTTTTACTACGCGCATTCCCGTAACACCCGTAGCACGGTGTGAATGCAAGCCGGGCCAAACCAACATAATTCCCACCACCCTCTAATGCACGCTAAATAACCAACAATGGTTTGAAAGAAAACTGAAGCCATGGTTCCCGCAAGAGCCAGGGGAAAGATGTTTTTCGATCGTTCCCGTGTAGCAACGCGTCGACACGGCCGCCGTTTAACGGTAATGGCAAATCACAGGCCTATTTGTGTGGTGGTACGGGTTGCACAGCACATCTGCTCCGGTGGTACGGCTGCAGAAATTAAGCATCACGTTATGCATCAACCCTCGCCGCTCGCCGGACCGACTGCCTTCTGCCTTACCACGAGCCACGAGCCACGAGCAACGAGACACGAGCCAAACCGCACCGCATCTGATGCGAAGCTCGCTGACCGTGTCATGTTGTACACAATCGCGGCCGGAATTATTTATGCTCACCGATCGCGGGCACCGATCGGGTTCCGATCAGATTAGAGACGCGTTGTTTGCGGATGCGGGTGGCCGCTTTGTTTCGGATACCGGCAAGAGTTCGCTTCCAGTATGATTCTGTTTGCATGTTTTTTTTTCGAACCCCACGTGGATCAGATTACAACTTGCGGTTGGCAGCAACATGTACCCCGTCGGCGTTGATTGGGCACCGGTACTGCTAATAGGGATAATAGGTAATAATATTGTTCAAATAGACCAGCTGACGCAGTGGAGATACAGTTAACACGTTGCAACGCTCGCTTCTGGAGAATCTGAGCAACACAAAATACGTTTCATGAAAAAAAAAAAACGGTTACATCGATGTATTTATTCTGCTTTTTGCACAGTAGCTAGGGTAAGTGTAAAGTGTTTCCTGAAACTTCGTGCAGTGGTTTCGAAAAAATATAAGTTGGTTAATGCGGTTTTTAAATGATTAATTTTTCGAAAACGACTGTTCATTTTTATGTCAAAAATGCTATTTTAAAGACAAAAATAAGAAAATACTGTTACTGTTTTTTTCAGTTTTAGGCAAATCTATCGGCCAGTGTTTGGAAACATAAATAAGGTGTTTTATTAAATTTTGAAGAATATTTTGGTTCTTAATTTACAACGAAAATTTAATCGTAAAACTTTGTTCATTGCATTTCTGCGAAATATTTTAATGTTTCATTTTATCTGCCTGATTGGTTTAACCTATTATAAAAAAAAAACTTTATCATGAACTATATACGGAGTGCATCATTTACTCCGAAATCGGTATTAAAATTCAGAAATTTAAGATTGCTCCACCGCCATCAACACCCAAAACTCATCCTCCGAAACCTTCGAATTACACCAGCTGCAGTGGGCTCCCATCACCCATCCGAATTGAACGCACCCACCCACGGCCTAGTGAATGCTCGGAATTCAATTAACAATCTCATCCAAACTGCAAACCGGTCCGGAATGCCGGCCCGGTACGGGTACATGTTTTACAAACGGCAAACAATCGCATTCGGCCGGTTCACCACTTGCAGCAGCTTCTCGCGTTTCCACCAGCTGGGAAACGATCCCGACACCAAGGTCTCCATGGCGCGTGTGCTCGTCTTTCTTCGAACCATTTCCCACGAGCTACGAGGAAACAAGCCAGAATGAAGACGGCTTCGCGTCCATTCGAAGGGCACACCGCGCATTGTGCAAGAAGTGTGCGCTCTAACTCTTCGCGCGACTCCGAAAATCGCTAGCGATTTCATTAGAAGAAGTGAGAGAAGCGACTTCGGAAGATGGCAACACAACCAACAACAAAAAAACACACAGTGAGAAAACAAAACAACCAATCCATACTAACTGGAACAACCTTGACATAATGCAACGGTCGTTTAAAACGCGACCGCATTCGAAAGGGACATCCATCCAAGGGTTGCCCCCGACGGGGAATTACGACATCCATCCAGCGCCAGGTAGCATCAAATGTACCCAGAGTACGCGATCGCGAAACCTCACACTTTGCAAGCATTTGGAATGTTTAGCTACAAAACCTTGTGCGTGCGCTTAGCTCTAACACGCCGATAACAATTCGACTACTTATTCCGGCCGGGAAAGTGAAAGCACGGCTGCGAATGGAAGTTGCCTCCTCCACGGTGGGAAGGTGACGAAAAGCAGTCAGCTTCTTTCAAGAGCCACATGAAGGTGAAACCGTTGTTTTTAAGGTTGTCTCCGATGTTCCCCGTTTGGCGATACGATCTTCGCGAGATTTATTGCTTTGAAAGTGCGGCCCGTTAAAAGGCGGCAAGCAGCAACAGCGTCGCAGATCAACCAGAAAGACCACCCGCTACCTCCACGAAAAGAACGTCATCACCATTAACTAATCGCGCTGCTAGTTGAGCTAGTTACATTGTACGTGAGTACAAATTAGTTTTTGCATGCGGTGGAATTAACGCTAGAAGGCGGCGTTGATAAATGTCAGCCGCACCGTGCGGCGGCTTACTTTCGGAATTTTTATGCCCGAAAGATTCGATGCTGGAAAACGCATGCACCCCGCGAAAGGGACCTTTCGCTACCCTGTTGGCAAACCATTTAGCTAGCTGGTGAATCGAACGGGACGCAAATTTGCGAGGTCGAGAGGAGCCGTCTGAGAACACCCTTAACCTAGTTAGAATAATTTCCTTTCGATCTATACTTATGTTCAATTTAAATGGTTTAGCTTTTATCCATTTCACAGTGTGTCAACGATGAACCTTAAACACATTTTTTGTTAAAAATTGCTAGATGCTTTAGGAAAAATTGTATTTTTCAATTAAGGTAATTATTCTACATATAATTATAAAATATTCGCTTCGGTTAAATTTCAACCGATAGCCTCTTGAGCGACCAATCCATTTCAACCCAAATCCAAACAGGACGTACCCTTACCGCTAAGTGGGCTGTTTACGTCACCGACAAATCCATTTTACAATCCCCAAATCATCGCATCGGCAAAAAAAAAAGCGCGCTCCAGTCACTCGAGCACGTCAATGAGCCAACGCGCTGTAATCCATCGACACATTTCATTTAATCACAAAATTACCACTAACCACACCGCACCGAACCTTTTCCCACTGAAAGCATCCACCTCGTATTGCCGTCATCTACTTTTTTTTCTATTCGTGGCATGACGCGAGACTACTAACCTCCGTCGGGGAAATCATCATCTGACAGCTCTCCATACCGCGTGACGTTCCAGTCCTGTGGAAACGCGAAAAGCGCTGAAGGATTATTAGTTTTTCCATCCCATTATTGTCATTAGCGTACGGTCTGCTGGAGATGCTGGCACGGGCTGACGCTTACAGCTCACTAGTCGCCCTAGTAACCGCGGTGGATAGCATTTGGCACACGCACCCACATACACACACATAAAACCTAGTGCAACCATGACAACGATGAAGTTGATGATGATGTACCGGCTGAAGCTGAAGCTGAAATTCGTCTCAATTTATAGCCTCAACTCATCGCACCCGTGCTTCCCTTTTTTTTATGTTCACAGGTATGCCGAATTCGTTGCACTGATTGCAATCTCGTGCACACTGTTCCTGTTCCTGCACACCCAGAGCCTAACGTCGCGGTTGCGCGAAATGGAGGACCGGCTGCAGCCATCGTCCCTGTCCGCCGCCAGTGGTCTGAGCGGTAATTCAATTAGCCAAGGTAAGTTCCGTTCCCCCCGCGAGCGCTGGGGAACGCCGCTTGGGGATGATTTTACATTGCAGACGATGAAAATGTCACCCGCGAGGGTGGAGCATTGCACAGTAAATAAGCTAAGTGGATGATATAATTTACAGTAATCCTAACCTAAATTTGACTATTTAAACAATCCTTCAATTGTGTCGAATCTGTTGATTTGCTTTAAATAGATATTTATAAACTAGATCATATTTTAAGAAATTTCACAATGTCCGTTCTACAAAGGTCTACTTTAAATTTCATCCAAAACGGCACGTTCATAATATCTACTCAAACTTCTCAAAAAGCTGAAACGAACCTATTTTCGGTTTGTGCTGTCCAGTGTCTTACACAACCCTGTACACTCACGGTCGGAACGATGATGTGCCACTCTCGAATTGATTGATATAACCAACGAAACCATCGATAGATGCACGACATCCAACACTACATTGCACTACTCCAGTGCGTATGGTCATTGATGAGTCCAGTTTTTGGTCAAACCTCTTCTTTTTTCATTACCTCCGCTTTGCTGTCAGCCCCATAATTATACCGGCGGTTTCACAGTGCGTACGTGCGCGTTACCGTGATGGTTGGAGTACTCGAATTTGCTGCATAATGTAGGGCCACTTCGACCTAAAACCGACGCACATCTCCACCTCGAATGCGATACATGTGCGTCTGTTCGTGCGTTACATGACGGGCGATCCAAGGGGTGAAATTAGACCATAGCAGATGGCAATCGCAGGAATCGTTGTCGTCGTCGTCGTCGTCGCCACTCTTAATGGGTGAGAGCTAATGAACACATTTGGCCCGTGGGCAGTGTTTGCGCACGAAAAATTACCGGACCCATTTACGATCAATTAAATCGGTTTCGATGCGAGGCCGGGACCGAAACTGAGCCGGTTCCCCGCAAGATGAACTTTGAACCCGCACAGAAAATGGTAAAGAAAACCATTTCGGTGCTAGCTGAACCGTTTCCGTGGGATGAGTTGCGAAAATTTTTGTCGCGTGTGATTGCAGTCAGTCTCATCGTAAAACCGGCGAATGTAATGTACCATAACAATAGGGCATACATAAAGCATAACTTATCATTCGTCCTACGTCATCGAAAAAGTTACCCAAAATCGAACCCTACCACCACTGCCTAATTGAATATTTATATTAACGAGTGCACTCGTTACTCAAAAACCTCCATTTCTTTTTCTATTCAATATCTACAGTACTGACAAATGATTGGCCATGTTGACTTTCCCGTGATTTTTATTCTTTTCCGTTCGTTCACCGTTTAGGGTGACTGTTATCTTGATTCTTTTTTGATAATGCATTCAGTTGATCAATATTTATGTTTACCACGAAGAAAATGTTTAGTTTTATTTACTTCAATTAATGTAACGTCGGATTGTCTTGTTTTTATTACAAGATTATCAAATTTTTATTATCTTTACTTGAAAATTAAAATAAAACAAAAAACATAAATTAAAAACGTATTCAAATGCAATAATAAAATCATATGCTTATCATCTATATTAAAATAACTATTTCAGATTAATTAAGGTTTCATATATTGAAATAAAACTCAGAGACAACTGCGAAATGAATTAAATGTAATGTATTATAAATAGCAATAATTGAATGTACAGTTTTTGTAATTCCATTTAATCAAAAAGCATTTTTTAATCAATAATGTGTAACATAACAAGCATACAAAATACTCCCTGATGCCTATTCGATTTTGTTCCGCGACCCATGATAATTTAATCTCCTTGATTGTTTTCTTTTTTCTCGAGCTCCATCCAATATGTCATCAACTTTGATGTTAACCTGAAACTCTGTGCGGCAATTTGAATGATTTGCATATGATTTCATTCGCGCACCACACTAAATAACAAAAGCAAAAATTTGTCCTCACCGTACACATCATACGCTAATGAATGGCGTTTATTAAATAATTATGTTTGTTTATCGATGGCATTTTGAACGCGTTCGGTTTGCTTACCTTCAAATTAACCATCACCTTGCACTCACAACCACTCACCGTAATCGTTTCGTATAGCTAAAATTTGCGTAGGTCGCGCTCAGTTTTCTCCAAACTGCGGCGAACCAAACAAAGCGATTCTTCCGATTCAGTGGTCCTCCGAACCAAATCCTGGAACCAATGGTGCGTGAGCCGTGAGAGGATGTGGTGTTGTTTTTTTGTTTTTTTTTTTTGTATAAATTGCTTCTGCTTCTCGATTTTCTAACGCCTCCGATGTTGATGGAAAATGTATTAACACCAATGGTACACCGTTTGCACCAATTTAGTATCATTCCGATGGCACGATAAGCCGACCCGATGTGAGTACGATGGCATCGTCCTCTTCATTGAACATGTCGCGAGCAGCATTTTCACACGTCAACCACAGATCCGGGGTTTGCTTGCACGCCCAGAACACAACCTTTCCAGACAGTTCCGTTTCGATTCCGTGGGTGTTACTCCCAACGCAAAATCGCGGAAACATCATGCGAATTTCGACCCCTGTACGCGGCAAGCAATTTGCAACTCCGCTTCTGTCATCGAACCGATTTCGGTGCGGAAAGGCGCGAACAGCAACAGCAGCAGCAACAACACGCGAGCATAAAACTTAATGAAGCATAATATTACAATCCACTCGGCAAAAATATGTTGCATAAATATTATTACCGTTCCCCGAAGGCAATCGAAGCAATTGACGTGGCCTCGTATGTGTGTTTGTGTGTGAGCCGGTTTGTGCGAGTGCGACAGAGCCATTAGTAGTCCTGCTGCCAGGAGTAGGTGAAGGGCTACATGCTCGGATACATTTGCGAATCGTTCACGACTTTTCCGGCCCGGACGGCCCGGTCTCGGGGTCATGAAAATGGGAACGGAAATGACGTTACGAAGAGGCAATCCTTTCTCACCGGAGTTTTTTTTTCCTTTTTTGTTATGTTTGCTATGTTGAAAGCATGCTCGCGGAAACCCATTTCCCTTGTCGTCCTCGCACACGGGCACGCACGGTAACCAACCACACTCGTCGATGCTTGAAATCAAAGCCAATCGGAGCCACAGCCACCCTTTCCGGAAGCGACCGGGCATGAAACGTGCATGAAGTGAAAATTTATTTATTTGATTTTTCCGGCCCCAGCACGCGAAGCGAGGCGGCTCGGCGGTGAGTCGAATTGTCGAATTTTGAACACCGAGGTGAGGGTTTTTTTTTTATTTTCACCACGTTCTTCGCTCTCCATTCCGATCCAACCCGTTGGTTCGATCGTGGTGATTGGTGAATTGTGTCCCGATTTGCACGACCCAATCCGACCCGGGAGGATAGGAAAAGTATCTTTCCCGTTAAGGCGCCCAACTGTCCCGGAACGGGACACCATTTATCGTGGTGCTCTCTCCAGCCGGGTCCCTCCTTTTTCACTCACCAGGAGACGCTAGTTTCCGGTACTCAATTTATGCAACGCGTACGGCCACAACACCCTGGCCCACCTGCCCCACAAAACGATGCAGCCGCTGCTTAATCGACTCGAGTGGAGTGGCATCGTGTTGTTTTCTTGGTGCCGGCGCACCACCCAAAACTTACCGATGTAGTTTTTAATTTATTGGAATAACCAACACCACCACCACCATCGTCGAACTCGTCGTTCGTGTTCTGGAAAGTCGAAGACAGAGCTTTTCTTGAAATTGTACAAAAGGAGCTTTTTGGCTGAGCGCCATCCAACGGCGTATCGGTGGCCGTCGTGTCTGCCAACGTGAGTAATGGTTCGCCGATCGTTGCTCACCCCATGCAGAAGAATGTGTGAACTACTTGAGCTCTTTTGCGCTCTTTTTCGAGGTTTCTATTTGATCCGCACAGGAGAATGATTATGGCGGGAAGATACAGAGGAACTTAATGATAATTTTAGGATATATCCTCAAACACTCAACAGAACCGTACACTTTTGAACGATAAATCACGTTACATTGTTCATGATCGCATTTGAGCCACAATGTTTAAACTTTTGTTTCTCTAAGCTTAATCAATCTTCAATCGGTGAAGGCGAGAGAATTTGATTGTATTTCTTGTTCGATATTAGTAGAAAACCAACGGTTTAACCTATTTTACATGTGGATTGTAAATAATGTAAAAAATGGTATTTATTTAATGGAAAAATGGTATGGAAAAAATGTAAAACTATAAACGTATTCTTTGCTCCGAGATATCAAAAGAAACAAAATGGTTTTTGAAGTCACATAAAACATTCATCGCTAACCAATACGGTTTGAAACACGCTTTTCCGGCACCGCTGCCACTTTCTGTTAAAATCGCAACTTCAAAGTGCCAAATGCAAACCTGTTTTTATCGCACACGTTTTCACGAGACAAAAAAAAACCGTACGTCAAATTTATTAAAACTCTATTTCCATCACCGAATCGGTGCCATGTTTCATTATTCTTCTATGCAAAACGAAACCAATCCGTTTCCCCAACGCATGGCCGAACAGATTTTCCGCACCGCGGCAGACACAAACCGCAACTGCCCACTTTCGACGGTGGTTTCAAATTTGTATATAAGAACGAAATTAAACTACTTCCAATTTCGAAAACAAATTGTCAAAACGGAAACATGATACGTGTCGTGTAGAGGATGTTCGCGCAGTTATGCACCGATGTGTTTCGCTTTCTCTCTTTCTCGATGGTTTCCTGCTCGATAAGCTTTCCTCGATCCATTTCCGTCGGTCGGCCAGCTGCCTAAACTAGATATCATACATGCATGCATATATGATATCTAAGCCCAAAGCCCTCGAGCAACAGGCAACAACTACCGTCAGCAGCAAGCAACACCATCGTGTGTGAAGACAAAATTGAACAACATCAGCGGAACGGGCTAAAAAAAAAATCTCCCACACATACCCCTTATTCTATCCTATCCAATAACGATCGATAACGTTAAATTGATCATATTCTAACCGGCACTCGCTGCTCAATCTCACGGGGCCCCTCCAGGACACGTCTGTCTACCGTTGCGCTTCCGTCCATGTTGCTCGCGGTGAAAAACCCGTCTAGCCAGCCAGATTGCGGGAACGATGAAAAGTTTACTTTTAACACGTCCCACCCATACCAACGCTTCCCGATCCGCAGGCGTACGAAATCCCCGCCCAAAGCTTCTGCCATTGCGCGAAGGACATCAAAAAGGGAGGGTTTATTTGAAAAAAAAATGGTAAAAAAAAGAAAGCCACGGAAATATCGTGCGCGTACGACGCCGGCGAAAGATGAATTCAATTTATAGTAATTGAACGGTACACGCGCGCTTAGAGCGCTTCGATGATGCGCTGGGCACACAAACAACAACAAACAAAAAAAAACATACACTCGCGAGCACCGTTGCACGGAGGACAAATTTGGTGCAATTTCCATTTCGGTAGGGAAACGGGTGTTTCCACCAGAAAGACAGAATTAAATTATTACATCCGAGCTGCTAGTCTATTCCATGCTGGAGTGCGTTACTGATTGGCACCCGACCCAGGCGCTGGGTGGAATGTGCATAAGCTAAGCTGCATTTAATGAATAGCAATTATAATGAACGCAAAAAAAAAACTAGTGTTCAAATATTGGATGGATCTTATCCAATGGACATGTTTTATGTAGTAAAAAATTACAGGATGTTGATAATGCTTATAACGTATGCGGTAAAATCTGAACAAATAGCACCTTTAACATTTATCGTTAAAACAAAAATAGTTGATTCTCTGTTTCAACTAGATTTTTTTACATCTTGTACATGTTGTACAAATTTCATGGTATATCTCAATATTTGAGTAGCAAAATATCAAAAATAAATTATGATGATTCTTCAAAAGTCCAACAATGTAGCTTATTGATTAATATAATAAATTCACTTAAAAACATTTGTTGAAGCTAATAATATTTATTAGTTTTTCCATGGAGTCTACAGTAATACGATTAAGCCCAGTGGGTAGCCCGCAAAAAAGTTTCCTTTCTAGGCCCATTATCAAGCATTGTACGATAAATTGTACCCCTTGGCCAATTGACGGACACGCTTTCACCGTGTCACTGTCACTACCATTTCCAAGACACGCGTGCCACCATAACGCCACCTCACACAGACGCACCGGGACGCTCCTCCTGTTTCCGGGAGACCTTAATCTTGTCCGATTTATCTCGCTCGGGCGTAACTAATGGTCCGATGACGAACGTCCGGGTAATGGACGTTCGGCCTCCTCGGCTATAGCTTCTTGCACTTAAAAGTGCATTAAGTGCGTCCGGTTGGTGCGTCCGAATTGGCAAATATTTATCGCCCCACTCATACACCGAGAAGCCCGGTCCGAGAAACGTGAGTGAACAGCCAGTCCCTTTTCCTGTGGACTGGCATTTTTTTTCTCACTCTCTCTCTCTCTCTCTCTCTCTCATTCTCTTGTGCTGAAGCCAGTTTATCATCTGCACCGTCGAAATGGGCAGTTTAATAACAAAAATAAATTAAATTAACGATGAACTCGTTCGAACCCACCATCCCACCGGAGGAAGGAAGTGCTTAGCTCGTGGAAGGGATTTGTTTGAGTAGCTGCTTTGAGTGCGACTGAATTGTAGCGCAATAGCGCGCTAAAGGCGCTAGTCTGCGACGCTATCGATAAATGTTCGTTTACTATTTTGATGGAGTCATAAATTACCGTTTATATCGCGCCATAGCCGTGTGCTTCTGTGTGTGAGTGGCTGACACTGGGATTTTCCCGATGGCAAGGACAAACAGAAAGGACACACGTTTACCCGGACCGGCGATGCACGGGCTGCCGCAGCGACCCGTAAAGCGTTTGTTCGGTCAAAAGGATGTACTCCGGCAAATACCCGCTGCCTGGAACGTCTGCAGCAACTGCAACATACTCCAACCACCCGAACCCCGTTTACTGAGCATCACTTTTAAGAAGGTCATAAATTGTATCATTGGCTTCCTCTTTTCAGCGTTCCGGTGGCGGTGGGCAGAGCAGGGGGGCTCCCGTTCACGTTCGTGCAATAACAATTGCCACTAGATGGCGGCACCGACCGCCCGTCCAAGAGAGGACGGAGTAAACTTCCGGTTTTTGCTTCCGATTTGAAGACCCCGGTGGAATGATTCATTTTACTATTTTGCCAACCGACCGAGCCATTGCCGGAAATGTTGATCCCGGGTTAAGGAAGAGAGTAAAGGAAAATGATAGAGAGAGAGAGCGAGAGAGAGAGAGAGAGAGAGAGAG
>JXWZ01005742.1:0-21346 GCA_000956215.1 Anopheles farauti No. 4 | reverse complement strand
TAGAAATTTACCGCCTAAAAGTATGCAGTACGCATTACAACATGGTTAATCGTTTCATTACCATCGTTTTACTTAAAAGCAAGTTTAATCAATGCAATTTTCTGTGTCGTACCACTTAACTCGGTTTTAACTCAAAAGTTGTTCTGTAGCTATTTGATGCAATGGATAAATACAAGGAAACAAAAAAAAGAAATTCCACATAAAATCCACTTGAAAGCGATAAACTAACTCTCGCAAGTCTGTTTGTTCCGGTGTGCCGGATGTTGTCCGGGGACTAATTACTCCCACAAGATACTTTACTTTCCTCTCTACCTCTCTCCTTCTCCCTTCCTATCCCTCGTCATCGATCGGGAGCCACAATAAAAAAATAAACATAATCTATCCCCGTTGCCCTTACTCCCTCTAACAGGGGCTGTTCTGGGCGCTGGCCTGCATCTGGCTGATCTACGAGGACATCAAGATGCCGCACCTGAAGGGCGAACCGTTCAGTGGCAACTCGAGCTACGAATTCATCTACACCAATTACATCCCGACGGAGTTTCTAATTAACGGCATCGTTTCCGGTCTGCTGACGGTGATCAACGTCATTTGCATCTTCATTACCGCCATCATCGTGCTGAAGATTAAGGAGGTGGCCGCCCCGTACACCTCCAGCCCGGATCTTCGCCGGTGAGTACCGCGGGTGGGAGAAGTGAGAGCGAAACGCAACGAAAAAAAAAGACGAGAGTATGTTTTCGCGTAGAAACCTCCGCCAGAGTTGTCTGTTGGAAATAGTCACTTCTGGTTATTCTCGCTTATGGACGATAAATAATTCCTCGTTTTCGAGCTAATGATGATTATATCCACCCACCGCCGGATGTAAGATGATTGATTTAAAGTTTTTTTATTAGCTTGAAGCAATAATTTCTGGAGATTTGTTTGTTTATTCAGCTGCCGGACCAGTCCGCACTGAGGAATGGTAACATCGATTTGATCTTTAATCGGTATTGCCTAATTTTGCCATCAAATAACAGAAGGGACAGCGAGTACGGCTCAACAAAAAAGAATGATAAATTAATTGGCCTGGTTTAACATGTATAAACGAATCTATCCAATAAGTTGAACTTCAAGAGCAGAAGTTAAACATTCTGCAGCCATCGAGAAAACGATTTCCTTAAAGATTGTAACGTTATTTTTTATGGAAATAATGTTATTATTTTATGGTAGCGTAAAAACAAGAATGAAAAGCAAAAACAAACCAAATTTTGGAGCTGCTACGTATTATTACTTATTCACAAGAAAAGGGTATAAAATCCATATAATTCAACAAAAAATCAACAATCGAAGCAACCCGGATTATTTCTTGATATATTGATGGTTTGCGTAAACTTTATTTTTCATTTACGATTTTCCTGGTACATAACCTGCAAAAATTATCTAAAATTCACGCAAATGACCAAAACTTAATTTTGATGTTTTTTTTCTTCCTTTTTGAAAGATTCCTTTTCCCTGAAGTCATTAATTACTATAGATTCTTTTTTGTAAAGTATACCAACATGCTTTCAATATCGATACAGGTGTGCTAATAGTACGTAGTTTAATTTGATTTAATATTATAAAATACAAATCATCTTAACAATCTAGGGAAAAGAAGAGTTCTCTTAAAAACCATCCATAATTCTTTATATGGCGAGACATACCACTCTACAATATTGAAACGCAATTTTCATTTCAAGGAACACACTGAAAATGATTTATGGTGCAAATTCTGAAACAAAACATGCCAGCATTTAGGTGTCACTTAGTGTGATGAAAATTCAAATTATTTCAAACTCCACTTAACACTTTCATTCGACTGTAATACCTTTCCACTATTCATGAGGAAATTCCGAAAAAAAAACATCACCATGACCAAAGGTTGTTGCAAAGGTAAACAGTAGAAAAAGCATCCCCAGGGAAAAGATTAATCTAACGTGTCGATGTGAATGAATTTCAAATCGAACCCGAAAGCTGCAGTTCCGTGCGAAACGTTCAACAAACACACCACGGTACCGGTTGCCGGTGTGTCGTCGTGCAGCAGGTGCATTTTTCCGCACAGTCAATTGTTAAATGGTACAGAACCGAGGTCTGCCCTATAACGCTACACCCGTTTGCAGATAGTTACACCCGCTGGGAATGCATTTGTGTGAAGCGAGGAAACACAAAAACACGACGCACAAAACACTACACCGAAAAAAAAACCTGTCCCAACACTTTGTCCGCAATCAACCGCGTTGGAAAACGTGGGCGATGAAGGGTGTTATAAAAAAAATAATAAAGGGTGTAAAATAATTGGCTCAGCCAGGATGCGATTCGAGGAATGCTACCTTTGCGAACACTCGTCGGCATTTGTTGCCGAACGTCATTCGAGGGCCATTTTATGCGCAATTTTTGCGATGCAGTGCGTGGCCCAGCGGAGAATGGGCGAGAAAGATGTGCTTCTGTTGAGCGTTGTATCTAGTTTTGTTTGTTTGTTTGCTTCAATGGGTTTGGTTGCCCCATTTGGGCTAGGGAGTGCTGCTGTAATTTGTGCACAATGATCATTGCTTGCTGTAGGGTAAATTGAATACGGCACAAAATGTGCAGTTTTGTTTTCGATGTTGACACTGGTGCGTGATTTCGGTGGGGATGGAAATAGTTTTAGGAAATCAATTTTCAAATTACGGCATCACCGTAGAAGGTGCAGCTTTCACTACGCCAGCTGGAAGTAAATGACCAGAATGCGGACAGGTAGTACCATGAAATAATATTGCCAAAATTAACATTAAAGTAGGAACGAAACTGAGATGGAATGTTATTTTAAGCTCCTTAGAGTAATGAAAAACAAAACCATAGTATCCCTATTGGAACAGTTGTAGTGTAGCAAAATACTTTTCTTTATACGAATGAAAATCGCATTTAATCGCACTGTTCCGATGCGAAGCTTACGAGAGCTGAACAAAAAAAAACACTGGTGCAGCTTACGTGGATGGTGAGATTATGACCGTAGAATAAACATTGGGATAGAGGTGGTTTTTATTTTGTGCTGCTCTACGCTTGTTGGCAGGCCGAAAGCGTGGCCATATTGCTGGCGTGGGAGAAATCATAACAGTTCGGGCATTTATAAATGTGCTTCGTAATATGCACCACGGTTTTGGGGTTAACAACACCGTTTCAGTAACCGTCGCTTAGTGCGAAGTGATGAAGTCGGAGGAAAAAAGTGTTCATTTCGTCTGTTGTTTTTAGTGCGCAAAGCTGTTGTTCTGTGGTAAGGCTTTAGCTGAAACAACATTGGCTTACATCCTGCCCCACCGGGGGGTTCAGGTTGACGGTTAGGGTGGGAAATATTTAGCGTATGGTAAAAACGATAAAAAGGATACAAAGAGTGTACAAAGAATCAGTGTTGGTAGGTTGGATATGGGGTGCATATTTTATTCGTGTTATACACCAAGAAGATGATAATTTTATCTTCATAGCTAGTAATGACACCAACACAAGCTCTCTCATGTGGCTGAGCCAAGGGCGTGATTAAAAAGATAATCAACTAGTCGAAAAGCATTGTATGGTTTTTGGGTTTGCTAAGACGACATGTTGACAAGATTGTCGGTTTTGTTCTTTGTGCAAACAAACCATTTGTCATGAAAGTTTAGAATGGTTTTGGGTAGAAAAATATACTAACTGTAGAAAGAATAATAATTAGAATATTTATATTACCTGTTCTATTTGTAACTAATTATAGAAAGAATAATTAATAGTTCACAAAGCTTATCGAGCTGCTGCATACATTCGGGCTTTCAAAGCAAATGTATGCGCCCAAATGTATACAATTAGTAATACATAGACGGCGATGTTTTTCAACAATTATCTTGCTTTGTCATAATAATTTGACTATTTATCGTAAGGGAATAACAGAATGAGTCTTTAATGATTTTTAATGATTTTTGTTTCACTGCAATCTCACAAAACAGTTTTGATTCGCTTAAAACTTTCAGTTCAGACTGATTTCACTTTGCAAGAAAAGGTTTCATTTTTGTTTTTATATCACTCTCATTTCAATCATAGAATAGCGGAAAATAAAGGTAAAAATATTACCTCTCTTGCCGTTCTCTCCGCAAAATTATTTTTATTTTAGATTGAAATTGTTAAATGAATACAATAATGATTTAAATGATCGTGCTACTTTGTTACATTCTAAACTACTCTTAAATTGAAATCTTCCCTAGATGATGTTCTTACACATAAAATTAAGAAAAGCTACAAAAACGTTGAATATTTATGAGCTTTCTGCTGTTCTAGCTAATCACTTAATGTAAGGGCAGTTCAAGCGAATCTCCTTCACAAAATAAAAGCCTCCCATACGCCCATTCGCTCTGCTAAGAACCACCCGTAATAAGCATCCCCCTATTTGTTTGGACGCCTTCGGCCGCTATTTCTTCATTAACCTCCAACCACCGGCTCGGTAAGATTTGCGTTACCACTCTCTCCAACCCGAGTTCGTGTGAAGGGAGCAATAAATAATGGCGTAACCACCACTTAAACGCCCAGTGCATTTATCACCAGCGTGTGTCTGTGGGTGTGTGTTTGGTTAAGGACGTCACCAGAATTTTCCACGAATCGAAAACCAAACGACCATCCAGTGCGTAAGTAGAATCGATATGAAAAAAAAAAAACAACCGGAAATGAGTCTGGCACGAATGGGCATGTAAAGCCACGGACGTTCATAAACGAATCCCACGCCTGACCTGGGAGAGGATGAAGAACGGTTTGCTATTCGACTGTTTTGGGTTTTTTTTTCTCTTTCTGCCTTCACATTCCCCGAACAGCTTCCCACCTTTTCGCTGTCACAAAGGGAAAATCTTTATAATCAAGTAGATTAGAACTTATCGCGCAGTACAAGAAGTCCGTCGTGGCTTCATGCTGCGGGTGGGATGACTCGTGGCAGAAGTGGGTTCGCGCTGCCAGGAAAACACGGCACGGCATGGAAATGAGCGGTAGAAAAGCGTACCGCAACCAGAGCGTGGGGTTGTGCCTTGACAGGTTTATGGGAACTGTGTCGGATCCCGACCGGGGGAGGAGTTGAACTTGACGCCGAATCCGCATCGGATCTGATAGTGACGTCGTTCGCGTAAGCCGACGAGAAAAGGTAATGGGGCTGCGCAAATGAAACGAGGCTCAAAATTAGTAGACACGGTGCGGAGGTGGGACCACGCAAGCTGCCTCTTCTGCTGCTGCTAGTCAGCTAAGCTCGGTATCTTGATGTTAGTAGTGAAGGTCGTTACTTGCAGGCACCACACAACCACCGCCCGTTTGCGTCCAGAAACCTCGTACAGGAGCAGATAACCTACTTTTCGACGGTTACCGCACGCTTTAACCACGGCTGCGGATCACTTAACGAAAGCGCGCCGTTCGGTAGTGGTATTCATTGTGTTTGGTGATGTTTAACCTTTCCCGCCAAACGGGCAGGAAATTGCGAACATCAGCATAACCGGAGGCCGCGCCACACATAACCACCGGTTTGTGTGTGTGTGTGCTTTCGCTAAACTTTAATATTTATGATGTTTTTTTTTGTTTGATCGCGACCTTCTTCCCTTCCTCCGTGCACGGGAAGAACATATTTTTCGGCGAAGAAGTGCGTTTGAATAAATTTGCCCACCATAACGAACAACGCCCAAGAACGTTGGCTAAACTGGGGAGTTGCGTGGGAGTTGCGGTGCCGTAGATTTCCATAAATAAATGTCAATTTTCCGCGCTTTACCAACCGGCGAGGGGAGCTGGATTGGATTTCGCAAGTGACCCCGGACAGGGCTGGCAAGCTGCTTTCAAATCATTCTAACGCGTGGGAGAAAATGTTCAAATTTCTTAAAAACATACAAACAAAATGAGGAAAAATTAAAACACACGAGAAGTGGACAGGCAAACATTATTTACTGTGGTTTGCTAACACGAATACAAACGGTGTGCTTTGTAAAAACTGGCATTAAATTTTGCTTTACCGAAGGCGATTTATTCGGCAGCACCCAGTGTGAAATAAATTTACATCAATTGATGCTAAATTGGTCACGATTTTTTCTTAGTTGTCGCACCCTATTTTAACTGCTGATCGACTGCTGGGAATGGGTAATATCCCACCATAAAAACCATAAATGAAGTCTTATTGAACATCGCATTTCCGTTCAAATTGTGTGTTTGTAAAATGCACATTCGTAGAAAGGCAATAAATGAAACCAATTTTAATAAAACAAAGCATGCCCTGTATTTCCCCACCGTCAGAGAACGTTTCCTAGGAAGCAATTGCTGCGTCAAAGCGACCATGTTCCAAATGGCGTCCGATTGTTTGGTACAATATTTTACATTTCATTTTTCAGATTCTGGGAAACGGACATCCGGACGGCACGGACAGCCAATCGTACCACTATTCGTCGCAACCGTGGCGGCGAAGCGGACATTATGGCGACGTAAGTATTCCGTAATGTATTATTTGTTTATATTTGCTTTTTAACAAATTCGATTGGCAGATTAAGAAAGAGTATGAAAAAAATATTAGTTAAAAGAATTATGAAACAAATGATTAAAAAAATTTAAATATCGATGCACTTCAAACAATCGGCTCGCATTATTGTACATATTTTGAAAGGAATTTTTTTTGGATAATTTTACAACAAAAAAAAGATTGGGAAAAGTTTTCGAACGCTTCCCTAGCCACTGCCACTTTCACTGTCCGTTTTGATGAAAGGTGCTTCGGTTCCAGGAGTGGTTCGGTATCTTCCACCATTTGCGTCCCTACCCGGCAGGAAAGAGTGCTTGAAAAGCGATAGAAAAAGTTACAACAGCCTGCGGAGTCATATTTGAAAAGTTAATAAATATTTGCAATTGCCAGCTTCCTTCGGCCAGGGGATGTCTCGACCAAGAGGGAGTAAAAGTAGTCAAACGCAGTGTAGTCTTCAAAAAAAAAAATCCACCTCAATGAGCGAGCGAAGCGATAGAGAAAACACTCCGCACTCCGGTTGTGGTGAATGGAGTGAACAACGAACGAGTTTCAACGACGGGAGTTATTTGTCGGTTCGATTTTTACCAAACTTCAACAACCTTCAGCAGCGTCCGTTGGGCTTCAGGGCAAACATTTCGCTGCAAGGTGGAGGGAGAAGGAGGAGAAGTAGAGGGTTCTGATTCGTGTTTTTTGCCATTTCTTGTTGCTTCCCTTTGCTTCTGCTACGATAAACTCTTTCTTTCGTGCGTCCTATTTCTGTCCACCGTCACCAACAGCTACGCCGAGCTAGAAAGCGATCCAAAGGCCCGGAATCTGGAGAATGCACTCGAGCAGGCCTTGAAGGAAGCCGTCGACGATGACACCTATCGAAAGGTCAAGCGGATGAGCTATTCCAGCAATGCAGCTGGCGAGGTAAGTCCCGGCGTTCCGCTGTCAGTTTCAGTTTTTTTGGTGACACCGCCACCACGTCCATAACGGCTGCTGGTGGCTCCGGGGGCTGGAATCGAAATTAAGCTTTACTCACCCTTCACGCCCGGGGGCAGAAGGCTGATCAGGTGAAGGAACAAAGCGAGAGAGTGGTAGATAAATTCCAAAGTTTTCTCGGTACAGGATTTTGGTTCGACCACTCGACGGCTCCAGCGACAGCCGCTCGAAACGGTGAAGAATGTGTTGCGCCCGTGACCTGCAACCGATACCGGAGGTTCGATCGAGTGCGCCGGTGTGCTTGAGCGTTGTCCTCGGGCGCTTTCTGCAGTGGAACGATTTATCGCTGTGCCAGGCGTTGTACGACACCGCTGGCTGATATAGTTTCGCAATGGGTCGGGATGATGGAACACCGGGCTCGATGATGTACGGGTTATTAGGGAACGATCCGTTCCAGGGCTGCAAAGTATGTCGTGCCCGGGAGGTGGAGAGCGGAATTTACTGCAGGTGCTTGGCTTGAATAATAGATGTACGGCAGCCGGTGCTTCGATTTTCTAGTGATCGAATCTCGATGTTTACGTCACAGTGGGGAAAAGGGCCTTTTTATGAAATAAATAAAAAACTTAAAATTCAGTTACAAAATGGAGCGGAGCATATGAAAGGATGGTTGTGCGAGAATATTACGATGATGTTTTAAGCATATTGATATACATCATTCCTCAATGTCTAACAATGTTGATGAAATATCAACAATGAAGTTACCAAGAACAGCTAGGGATTGGAATTAGCTTACATTTTTTAATGTTACTTGATTCAGGAAGAGGGACAAAAACTATTGTCCTCATATATAGTCCTATACATTACGTAGTATACGGTATTCTTCCTTTATTGGCAGAACAAACGCTGGCGGTCAACATCATCATCGTCATTGCTCCAAATCATATGCTTCATCATTTCGCTCAAAGTACCAAAATTTTTCATCCATTTTTAGTATGAATGAAATTAAAATTCTTCATTAATTTTTATAGTTTTGTTTTTACTGTTAATAATTTATAGGTGTAATGTGGATAGATAGAAATCTGGAAAAAATACGCCCAAGTTAAAGAGTACAAAAATATTTCTTTTTAGACATTGGTGTATTTCGTGTTTTGATTAACGCAGTGATAGAGAAATTTGATCACTTCAGCAAATAACTGAGATGATAAGTCATTGCATACATCCAGGCGTGTATTGATCCGGGAAGTCGATGAAATAGATTACAGTCATAGCCTTCTTTAAAAGAGAAATATTAAATAGATAAAGTGAATTAGCAAAACCATCACTTTGCCACACCAAATTACTATTATTACTAGTATAATAAAAGAAAGACTTCAACAAGACGGATCTATTTAATTAATTGTCATAGCAGCTGACAGGAATGTTAATGCCAGTAATAAAACGGATTAGTCCATATGTTTGAAGTGATTTTTTAAATATTAAAACGCAATTTAAATAGCTCGTTTCCATGCAACGTGATCTTCCGGGTAATCGGATGCTAAGGCATAGCTCAAGTAGCATATAAAGTCAAGTTAATAATACAATGTTCTCGTTCTACTTTTGCTTCAAGGAAGCAGAATGAAAGCATGTTTCATATACATGTCTCTTGCTATCTCTCTCTCTTTCTCTTCCTCTCACCTCCACAAACACACATAAATACTATTTTCCTCTCCAACCTGTGTCTGAGCAGTCCAATCGACCGCGCGCCCGGAAGCGGAAGCGTACAAATTCTATTATTCTGCAATCAAGTCAGTGCCGGTCGGGCACACCGGCAACAACAATCTTCCTGCCGCTGGGTTTCCCGTGTGTAATGATAACCCCCGTCGCCATGGGTTGTGCCGAAAAAAAAGGTAAACCATAGTTGCTGCCTTCGGCCCGAGTACACGCAACAAACGGCCGTACTTATTATGCAGATTCGCTCGTGCACACGGGCCCACGTGTCCCTGCGGAAAGTTTGCAAGTGGCCTCCGAAAACTCGATTGGCCTCCCGTGGCCGCTGGTGATGCTGCCGTACAAATGATCGGCGCACCCAGGCCCACCGCCGGTCGTGCGTGCCGGGTTCCCGTGATTTATCTTCCTTCACACACACTCACACCCTACGCGGAAAATTGCTCCACGCCAAGCTAGAGAAAGGGGTGGTTCATGTTCAGCTTCGTTTGTCATTTTTCATGCTTTTCACTCTCGACGCTGATAAATGTTGATTTTGGCCGGCCTGCCTGTCTACCTTCCATGTTGGCTGCCCACAGCAACGTTTTACCGGGGTCGTCCGTTTGTTTGTCTGTCGTGTTTGGTTTGGCGGGTGCAGAATGTGTGAGTATGTGTATACGAGAGAAAGAGAGAAAAAGAGCAAAAGCACATTGTTACTTATGGGTGAGCGCAGCCAGCACCGACGACCAAGACCACGACGTGAACGTGGTAGCATAAGTCATGTGGCACACAAACACCCGGTTTGCGGATCGTGCACAGCACCACCAACGCTTGCACCGTGCTGGATCCACATCGGGGTGAAACGACAAACGAGACTTCTTGCCGTCAAGTGGTGCTGCACATTGAATTTTATTTTTGACTCGAACGGATGGCCAGCGGAAAATGAAACCGTTCGGGCTTGAAATTGAAGATGGCCGGGTGCAGGGGCTATGGTGTCGCGGATGGACAGGAAGCCGGGCTAGACAAGCTTATGCTAACTGTTTGGTTTCGCCCGACGATCCTTATCCTTGTTGAGGTTTCGTTTTGTTTTGCTGCTGCCGCTGCTGCTGCTGATGTTGGTGAAGATAGTTGAGATGTTGCAACATGAAACGTAAATAGAGCCACAACGAGAAACGAACGAGGTGAAGGCTGCAGCACCGTAGGTCGATTTAAACGAAAATATTCGGTAAGATTGTAACCAACTCGGTAGCAAGCAATAACGCCTCGGATCGCTTCCAATTAGGACTTTGTGTTCCGAACACCCGTAGCGATAAACAATCGGTAATATTTACATTGCTTAGGGTCGAGAACAAAAATGCTATTTTGCTACACTCGTTTCCGTCGGGGTGAAAACAATATTTTTAAGTATTTATACATTCGTTGTACATTGTAGATATGCTTTCGGAGTTTCGCTCTGGTACAACAATTGTACCTGCAAAACCAGCTTAGTTCATTTGTCTCGTTACTATCTTCATGAGCTGGTTTCTTCAGGCTCTTGGTAACTACGAAAGCATACGAGCTGGTCGTAGTTAACGTTTCATATCCCTCTGCGGCTCACGTCAAGTCGTTATTATTTTGTCCGTGTTTCCTCACATTTTGCTGGGCGGATGCTCCCTTTGCGGAAGTTCGGGAAGTCCATGTTACGTTGTCGCCGGTAGGTGAATAATAATGAGCTAAACAACAGCAAATATTCGTTGTATATTTTTTTTCAGAATGTGTATGTGAGCGTTTTTTTATGAAAAACCCCGTTGAAACGTTTTCACCGCCTAGTGCGAGAATGTTCGCCAAAGTCAAAGTGTTCTCCTATTTTGGCATGACTCTTTACGACACATTTGGACGAGGCCTAAATGTCTCACACGTCGGAAAATTTGACAATAGGTGGCATTTTTGTTCCAAATGCTAAAATTATTGCTGAAATCTGGCAGCTGCCACGCTAACGTTTGCGGCGTGTTGGAACTGATGAATAATTTGCAGCGTCTTCTCATACGTTTTGCTTGTGAAAGTTTTTAATATTTTTGTTGCGACGATATATAGGATTTTTTGCACATGTTTGTTTCTGTAAAGAGTAATATTTTATTTTTCAAAAGAGCAATTACTGTGTGGGCATAGATAACATATTGAATAATCAAAAATAAAACCTCACTCTTACCGGAAAATTCTGCTAGAACTAGAAAGCAAAACGTTTTACAAATCGTTTCGTGCAGCAGATTGCATACTTTCGGGCTGACAAGACGTGTTAATAAATCGCAACACTGTAAATAGTAACTATCATGTAACCACATGTAAAACAATTCCTACGTTTGGCGTGGTCGAAAAAGCCTAGCCTTCCGTTGACAATGATGCAGATTCAATTTCATCTGCAAAAATTCCACCGATTTCTGCTCTCGTCTACCTCACTCCTCTTTAATATTTCCCGAGCGTGAGACATTTTGCTTGGCACGGTGCAAACACGCACATCACACACTCTGACAGCCGCAGATTGCTGCCATTTTCAGCCAACCTAAATTCATCGTGCGCGTTTGAAAAAAAAAGCAAAATGGATTTTTGTAAAAATCCTTACACACATTTGCCCGCTCACCGGCTGCTTCTTGACGTGTCATGCGAACTTTTCGCGAGTGATCAGCCGTTATGGCGAGGACAACGAAAAGCAGGACCCGACTTTTGGTGCGGGTGAGATGGTTTCACTCACTGGCAGGGAACGCACCGCGTAGCCTCAAACAATCGTACGCAGAAACAAAATGTGACAGGCTTTGGAAATGTTGGACAGCTTGATTGTCACGTGCGATTCTGTTTTTGTTTGTCCTCGACCGAACCGCATACGAGCGACGCAAGTACTTGCACAAAGCCACGGAGGGAACGTGTGATGCATTTTAATATGCTACCGAGGTTCACTTTCCGAGACTGGGTTTGATTGTTCACAATGCGGGCGCTAGTTTGGTTAGACACGTTTCACGCCGTCCTCACCATGGTTTGGCGCGTGCTTTCATGTGCTCAGGAAATTATAATTTGGTGAATAATAATTTCGTTAATGATCTCTCGCTTGAGGATAGAATAATCAATAATTGGCCCTTTCGTACAGGCCTTTGGTGTTTCGTGGCCTATTTTTTTGTGTTTGAACGTAATTAATTGAAAGCAGTGAATCGTGCAAATTGGATGAAAACTGCCGTTTGGTACCTGCCCACCAAATGAAGCAGTCACGGGAAACAAAACTAGTTCCTCTCAAGAACCGTTCAACCGAAAGCCGTACCGGATGTTTGACTCAATACATGCGCGAAGAAAATATAAACAAATATTGAATGTTATATCCCAAAATAATAGCATTTTTTCTACATCGATTTCCGGAATAATCAAAAGAGTGAGGAGTTTTCAGTAATTAATTAATTGTATTCTGTATCGAGTTTGCTTCCATTATCGTTGAGTTTCATATCGCTCAGTGTTTTGTTAAGGCCGTGTACTATCATTTTTGGGGTTTGGTTCCGGGTGTCCAGTGTCAATTTTTATTCGTTCATTAGTCGATATATTGATCAGCACCCTTCGATACGCTTATCCCTCTCGAACAAGCATAATTATTCCGAATTTGAGTGAAAATTTAATTAGCTTTCGATTCAGCGTCAGCCACTCCGCCATGCATCGGTGCAAACGTGGGGTTTCGTTCAAAAGAGCACGAGGTAAAATTTGTTTTGACTAGTCCCTTCCAAGTCCCTCCCAAGCAGCTGGTTCGTCCTACCATTGAAACGGCGCCAGTGTGGTGTCCGTTGATTAGGGCACCGGGTAGTCGATTCGGTTGTTTCGGAACGCGATGTCACGCACACGTATGAATTGGGATTAATTGCATTGAATCTGATCGGTTCTGATCGTACATCACCACCTGGCTTCACACATCATTTGCTTTGTCCCGCCTTGATGCAGATGATACGTAACCCTAAACTCATCACCTCATCAATAACATTGGCTGAAACGATACCGGGAACTTTTCCAAATAATTTAAATGTGGAAGCGATTGGAGGAGCTGATAAAATGCTCGAAATGACCTTTCGGGCTTGGATGCTGACAGAATATATTCAATCATGTTAATTGAAAAATGTAAAATAACATTCCACGAACCCGTGCCGTTTCGGATCAATTTTGTTTGTATATCGTACTAAAATTATGACAACTCCCACTGTGTGCTGTGCCAATATTGGTTTCAGATTGCCGAGCGCCTGTTCGGTCACGGGTCCACCGCTTCCGGGACGCCCGGCATGTCCAACAATGGCGGACAAATTGGCAATCCCATGGCAGCCGGAACTGGGGCGACCTCGAAGACGACGGCCGATTTGAAGCTGCTGGAGAAGCTCGTCACATCGCTGCTGGAAGCACACAACGGTCCGGCGGCAGGTGATGGCCAGGCGGGACGTGGAGCCGGCGAAGGGCTTTACCGGAGCGGATCCTTGCTGGGACGCTTCCGTCCCACGTCGCGTTCGTTCCGCACGACGAGCTCGCTGAGGAGACGCAACGAAGGCTCGTCGGCGGGTGGAACGCTTCCGGGTGGTGGCGGTGTATCCGGAGGGGAAGGAATGATGCCAACTATTCAGGAATCTGGCACCGACCAGCAACGAAGCAGCGGCGACAACCGGGAGCATCGCAGTTCCTGGAATGAGCGTGCCGGTGGCAACGTGCGACGGGTGTTAAACTCCATCGCGAACGCACCGCACCGCTTCAGCCAGTCGCTGAGTGGACCACTTCAAGGCGGAGGCGACGGTGACGACGACGAGGAGCGCAGTAATTTGACGCAGAACATTCTTTGACGGGGTCGCGCGACAAAGTTAATAGGGACAGCAACGTGCACTTCGGCAATGTGGAAGTCTCAGATCGGATTTTAGCTCGTTAGGAGTCGTTTATTACTTGAAAGATACTTCATTGTTCAATCGACTACATTTTATTCCAATTGAATCATTTAAAACGCAACAATGTAGTAGAAATAATATTAAAATAAACAGATATATATGAGTGTAACCATAAAAACAAATTGAAAACGATATAGAAATACAAAAAAGGCGAACTAGCATGCCTTGTTTTTGTGCAGGTTTGTGTCTAGGGAAACTGAGCGCCTAGAGGTATGCAATGGTTTGTATCGGTTGACAAAATTTTCAATTTTTAGTTTAATATCTAAAATATAGTTACCTAAAAAGCACCAAACCACTAAAATCACAATTTACCATACATTTAGGGGTACAAAAAAGTCCTCTCATTTCTTAAGTATACCGTTAAAGAACGTGAATCCACCGTTACATGGAAACATCAGCAGGTAAAGTGTGTAATGAACCTAGCGCCACAACGCAAAATGCACACGCATTTGTCATTTGTGTATCGTTGCCGAACAGCACAATCGCACGTATAAGCGGGCCCCCCTCCCGTGCTGCTTATCCTTGCTACCGGAAGCTTATTTTAATGAGCATGCACATTTTACCCCCTGCACTTTCACCGCCCGTAAGGCGCTCCCCTGCTGCAGTTATGCAACGTACCTGCTTTTCCAGCACCGTCACCGTGTTCTCGTTCAGCTGATGTTCGCCGTTGTCGTTCAGCTCGAAGTGGGAAGCGTTCGCTAAGCGCACCGTCATCTCGTACTTCGCACGTCCACGGCCTGCGGAGGAATATCGGAAAATGATCGAAACGAAGCGTAAATGGCGTGGTTTGGAGTGTTAATGTTTTAAACTACACATTGTTGCTACAACAGCGTGAGATGCAAGGGGAGGGCATACAGCATTATGTAACACAATAACGTTTGCGTTGCGTAAGAACGAGCATTACAATATTCCATTCGCAGCACTAATTCCCAAAACTGGATGCTAAAGAGCGCGTAAAGTGAGTGAAATATTTCACGCTGCGGTTATGGTAGTGAGTGTAGAGGCAGTTTCGCAAGTGAATTTAATGAAACATTAACCCTGGAAGCTTGAAAGGATTTTTGTTTCCTCCCGTCTCTCGCTCAGAAAGTTGAAAAAAAAACCCTGTGGGATAGCTAATAGTGGATAATCTTTTACCGTATCCCAAGCAGACAGTACCCGGTCCCGCGTTAACACTATCATCTGATTAGGTTTATCATCCGCCTGAGCTCTCACAGAAATTCTGCATCTCATTCTGCCCCTTCCGGTTCCCATCTCATCCCGATTCCGCAACCATTAAGTAACCATTTTCTGCCTTATCTAAGTTCTGCTTCCATCGAAAGCGTAATCTTTTTTTGTGTGCACAGCCAGCGGGAAGGAATGGGAAGGAAGAGGTGGCGTAATTTTCCACCAGGCTCGATTCTTCGTCACCACCAGCACCACCACCAATAGTCTGTTTGTCAGTGAAATCCGGAGTAGCGATAGAGCAACCGTTTTGCTGACGATGGTTTCCTTCCTTATCAGTGCGTTTCGAGCGTAGTAGGCCGACGGGGCAGGGTTGAGCAACACAGCCGTAATGAAGTTCAGCGTATCCCGAAACGATTAGGCAGCTGATAATCGACCTATTAAACTAATGCATAATTTACGCTTATGTCACCCCCGCCGGGATGACACCCAATCCGCCGGACCGAGCCGGATAATGAAGTGTTGCGGGAAAAAGTTATATCGGGCAGTGGGTGAAGCTATTTTTTGCACCAATCTAATCTATTGGCCGCTTTGCCCGCTTCCCGATTCTACCCATTACGTATGCAAAAGTCAAGCGAAGCTGGATCGTTGCGTACAAAAAAATAGATGACTAACCAGTGTGACTGGTAATAGAAATCCAACTTTTATGGTTGGTAAATTATTCATAACTAGCTCGTGGGTGTGGACAGGGCCACACGAACTGCCACGGGCGGGTAAAAGTGAAAGTGTGGCTAACGGCACGGAGCCGGGAAACTATTAATCATGGTCACTGTTTGCTTTCTGCTCGCATCAAGCACCAGTTGACGTGTGCTGCTGAATATCTGTACCAACGGCATCAGTTTGCGAAACGATTATGCAAATGTTTGCCGACCGGTTTTAATGAAGAAAATGTTCTCTGCATTTCTCGGTACACATCGAAAACAATAAACGGCGGGCAGCGTTTGATGCACGAGGATTACATGGGTGTGAGATATTTTCTGAAGGAAAACATTACGCTACCGAGTCACATTTGTGCCGATTTTTTTTTGTTCCATAAAACCGGTCGTTTAAGCCAATAAACAATCGCAAGCGACGCGTGACTGCCGATCGGGACTCATCGGCACTTTTATTTGCTGGAAGGACTGCAAGCCCGGTCCGGTGGAAGCGATTATAGCATGTTTGCTTGCATCGGTAGAAGCATCTGATATTGCGTGTGAAATTCAACTCCAAAAACAAGCCGACCATGTAAAGTCTATCCTTTCTGCACACAAGCACGGAAATACACGATAAATGCTGTGTTGTCATGTCGCTGGTAAAAGATACATTGAAGCATTGTCACACTTGTATACTTGATGGGTTCCCACTCTTCCGTCACGATGAGTGTGGTTGATTTCAAAGAATTTGATGAAATGTGACACTTATCCAAAACACTAACCAAACTTGGACCAACACTACCCCTGCCTTCTCTCGAGAGTTCAATCCATCCGCTCCGAGAGGGTCCGACGCAAACAAAAAGCACGTTACACGCGCGTTTGAGCTCCTTGCGTCGGGCTGTCGGATTGATGGGAAGTTTATTATGCCTTCGTGCGCCCTTCGTGGTAGACATAAAACATCTAAACTTTACCGTTTCCTGCTGCATGTACACGCCCACCTGTCACCTACAGGAGAGTTGGTTGGAAATGCGCGGCGAGTAAGCGGAGCGGAACACGGAGCCGATCCCGCTGTCGGTGAAAGTTTTTCTCGGCTTGAACACGTAGCAACTGGACGGGGAATGCTCCCGAGGGTTCGATACTTACTGGAGGACGATACGCTCTGGTCACACCGGCACACGTCGAGGCTGTCACCGGGCGAAATACACTGGCGGAAGCAGTCGTCACCTTCCTTTTCGAGATTGCATCCTGAAGGAAAGAAGAAAAAAAAAACACATGTTGGTGAGATTTTCATCCTTTGCTGGGAAAGTTTTGCTTTCGGTCGGGGGACATGGGCAAGGGAATGCTAAAAATAGTTTATGCCACAGCGCTGGGGACAGACAGTCTACGGACCATTAACTCGAGGATAGCTAAACACGTTGGCGATGGTGTGGGACGCTAAGCAAAAGTCGAAAGAAAATCCTGTGTGAAGGACGTCCGATGAGAGTGGGCAGTTGCAGATCACTTTCCCGTCTTTGAACTTGAACAACTTCTCTTGACACATTCCGTATAATGGCGATGGGTTACGACGTTCTTCAAAAGCAATCATACACATTACAAACGGAGCATGTAGAAAGCAAACTAGACGTAGGTGTCCAAACTTCGTCCGGGGTAAGTTAAGCACCCGCAGTGGGTCCTCAGAATACTCCCGCTGACATCATCATTAGCCGGAACAAAACGGCTGTATTTACCGAAACTGTGTACGGTGTGTCGACACACAAAAATGACCTCCGCACGTGACCGCTAGCCCCGGGGGTGTACGTGTGTGTGTGTGTGTGTGGCGCTGGCTGGGTGTAATGATGACGACCTGGGCACCGAAAAAAAACGGCCGATAATTTCAGTCGGTGGCGTACGGCATAAATCGCTTCGGGATTCGCATCGGAGAAAACACCGGACAGAATGGGCAGAAACAAAGTTGACCATAAAACCATACCAAGCCACTTTACGCGCACGGCACGGCCATGTAACGCCTGGGTGAATAAATGGGAGCTCATGTGTGTGTGTGTGTGTGTGCGCACGCGGATAATGGTATTGTTATATTTTATGCTTATCATATCGAGACCATCGGTGGAAATAACGCCACCCGAAGAACTGGTGCAAAAATGAACTTTTGCCACGAAAGGTTCTGGCGCCTTCACTTTTCGGTGCTCCCGATGGCGGTCGCCCAGGTCGACCAGCCTCCACTCAATCAGTTTCATCTCTCCCGGGGTGCGGCAGTTATTGCTGCTGTTGGTGGTGGTGTTGGTCATTTATACGCTTACTCAGCTACCTGGGACATAAAGTGAGCCGGATAATGCTATCGGTTGGTGGGGGTCTGGTGTGGTGCAATCGTTGCGCATAAATCATTGGTTGGTAAATATTTAACGAAGGCAACGCACGGCACGGCAACGCGGGATAAAACCTGCAACGAACCCGGGATCGGTGAGTGTGTGTATGCTGAAGAAAATAGCAATTTATGTTGATTTTTTTTTTTCTGCTCGGGTGTGTCCATTTGGCTTTGCCTACGCAGTGAATTTTGTTTTGGGTCATTCTAGGAAGTTGCTGTTCCGAAAGGAAATGGGACACTTTGAAGTTACGGTGGTAGGAAAGTTGGTGGAACAAAATTTCATGATATTGAAAACGATACACTGCATCGCGCTATCGAAATAAGAATATTTTTATATATTAGATTTAGCATCGTGCAAGCTAAACGTAACGCTTGGTAATGACTGCCGAACAACATGGTGGATAATTTACTCATCTTCTTCGAATCCGTTATTTACAGTATAAAAATATCATCCCATAAATACCCTTTAAGAATTATAACAATCTATGGGGTAATTTTTAAATTGATTATCCATAATGACCCCTGTTTCGTACGTTGCATACTTTCAGGCGTATTTTCGACTAAATCCTGAGAAATGAGCAATTTATCATGTGCGCAATATTTATCAGGCATGCCCATTGGATACAGGTGCATACAAAATCCAAAATAGTTTACTTCTGCTAAGCGCACTGCAATGCCAAGTAAACAATTGACGTATTACTATAACTCGTTGTGAATTTTGTAAGAATGACAATAGCAGATTTCAGTCACTGTCATTAATGTCAAAGTAATGCACTAATACTAGCATTATTTGACGTTGAAACGATTTTCGAGAGAAAGAAAATTTGTAATGTTAAAGTAAAAACAGCCATAAAATACAAAAAAAACTATAAAAAGAAACACAATTCCAATTAACAATTGGACACAACATAATGAATTATGTTTTTGTATGTGAATTTTTTCTTAAGAAGAATCAACGACAATTTTAAGTTGGAAAATTGGTGGTTTCTTATCTTTTTAAAACAAACACTAAATAAACATGCGATAGTTTAAAATTTAAAAACGTTACAAACTCAACAGTAAAGTTATGAGAAAATATCGAAAATCGAAAATGTATTTGAAAGTTTGTGGGATTAAGCAAAAAACATAAAGAAATTAACTCGTTACTTACTTTAAATTAATAAAATAAATATTATAGCTATAGGTGCAAATTCGTTTGGAACGCAAACCGATGCAACAGGTGAAGAAGTAAGAAATAATGATAAGCCAAATAATTTCCTTTATTACCTAATACCTACACACTATTAGTTAATCTGCAACGATATTCTTGAATGCATAAAGTAAAGAATTATGAGGTACATAATACCCTTAAAAAACGAGAAAAACAAGCCCGAAACCGCGTCGCAACGCAAACATCATTACCGTACGAAATCGAGGAACACGACCCACTGTTGTAACGATGGTGGAATATAAATTTTATCACCGCTTGTCGTTGATTCCAGCACTCGCGCATTGGCACCCCTGGCGCAGGGGGAACCCTGTTTCCACACCGTGGCTTTCAAGACCACGAAAACGGCACGAATCCCGAACTGGTTTCCAGTGAAAGAAAAACTTTTTCTCACCTAGCCACAATTATTCTCAATCCACGGACACACAGACAACCGAGACAGGGTTTACCGGGCAGCTCGGGCGGTGGTGAAACCATTGTCCAAAGTTGATTTACGACATAATTAATGTCGTTTTCACTTCCGACGCACAAAGTTCCGAGGCGCTGGATGGTAGGGGCCGGGGGTGAGCTTTTTTGCTTTCACTCCGAAGCAAAACCGCATTCACGGAGCTGGATTGCGAAGGTGGGAACGAAATTTCTAACACCCCAGACGCACGAGAAGGCGGATGCAAAAGAATAAAAACCAAACCCCACCCGGTACATTCAATCTTTCGCTTCGGAATGAATTATTGACTTCCGATCGATGTGGCGCGAGAGCATTTGTCGCGTTTGCCAAAAATCCAAGTCCATGTCGTCGTTTACAGCACGATGGGGTTTTTCTTTTTCGTTCGACTCAAGAAAATTTTCGAAGCTTGATTTACTGGCTTACAGACAACTGGAGGAAATCCTACTAACCCAGATCGAAAGGGCGAGCCAATTTCTTGTGGTCTAAAGCAGCATTTAGACCGTGCGCGTTTTCACCATCCCAAAGCGAACAATATACCGTGAGAGGAAGGCATTTTTTCGGCTTCATTTGGCTTCCTCTTCCTTTGCCAGCGTCAGTGCGTCCCTTCAAGGTATGGAAACGCGAGAGTGACAATATTCGTCCCTCGAAAAATGGGCGAGGCGGTACCGGCTGCTCCAGACGCCGGCCCGTGTGGTCGTAATAAATTATGAAACTTTCCCAAATAAAACAGCAATAAATCTTGTTAATTTGCTGATGAGGAAGTGCAAAGTAGACGCCTCCCGCACTGTGGGGTATCACCCACCCAGAATCTTCGGCTCATCTCACGCATCTCGTTTGCCCTTCCGTTCGTCTAAGCCGGTTCGGTGAGTTTTCTTCGCCCAGCCTCTGCTTTCAGCTCTCACTCTACCACATACCACTACTCCCACTGGACCACCGGTAGTGAAACTCTTCTTTGGAAGCCAATCTTATCGCCACGAAAATGGGTCTTCATGCATGAATGTGGTCTGGATTCGGTGTGTAGGCTGCTCGGCCATGAAGGGCTTGGCGTCGAGAAGCACTTGGATTGAGTTGAGGAGTCGGTTAATGCAGGAAAACGTTTACCATACACGGCACGTTCAAATTGACATCCAGATCCAGTAGAGAGTGAAAGAACCCGTAGAGTGTTTCGCGACTGTGGTATTTACTGCTTTATGCTGCGATCCCACCCGTACTTGCACCTCGGGAAGGGTGTGTGCGGTAAAGCGTTTTGTGTTCTGAAGCGTAGTTTAAGCTTCCAAGGTGACATTCCGTTCGCACTTAGGCCGGTTGAGTTTAAGCATTAGAAAATCCAATTAAATTTTTCATATCCTTTGGCAAACTCCGTCACCGAAACTGTTTTTATGGTTTTAAAAAACGATTTCGAAAAGAAACGAGTAGGAAAAACTGAGAACGATAGTTCACAATATGGTAAATATAATAAAGGT
>JXWZ01005739.1:0-11892 GCA_000956215.1 Anopheles farauti No. 4 | reverse complement strand
GGTACCCTTGGCTAAGCAAAGAGTCGAGAGTCATTTTAATTTTGTCGCACAATTGTTGTTTCGACTGAAGTTTATAAAATATCAATATACTATGGAATTTCACGTTAACTTAATAGCTAATTCGACCACTAAGAGGTAACACATAGATATTTTTTAACTATTTCAGAACAGACTAACAGAAAAATCTATCATGTGTAAATCAATAAAAATTCCTGGTTTAAATTTAATATGATACTAATTGGATTTATATTGTAACAATTGTTTTGCGTTCACGACTTATAATGTAGAAGTTTGAACCCTTACAACGACACAACGACAAAGCACGGAGCATACGGTTATGATTAGCTTGTTTATGAACAATATTTGACGAGAAATTCGATTACTATCCTCAGCCGTAGAGGGAAATCGATTATCAACCCCGGGTCGCCGGGTGCGGAATCTGTTAATGTCCTCACGTTCTCGACTGCATTACAACCTCGTTCGGTGCTCGAAACGATCGTACCGAAGACCTTAAGCGAAACGAAAGTAAGCTTGTTTTTCTACGATTCTACTCTGGTGCTTCTAATTCGGCTGGCCCGACGCCCTTTTCCCACCGCTCCCATGGACGGTTTCTCACATAAAACAAATTAACGCAAAAGCGCGCACGCTCGCGCCGTCACAGTCGCCAGAACCCAACTTCTGCCGGGGCTTCTGTCAACAAGGGGAAAGTCAAAGCATAAGAGCTGTTGAAAGAATGTTGCTAAATATGCTTAGTGGATGTAAAACAGTTAGGAAAAGTTTGTCCCGCTCGCAGGCGCCGTCCTTGCCGTCCTTGCCGTCGCTGTTTCGCGCTCCTTTCAACTTCATCAGCGCTGGTGCGCCGTGTTCTGCCGAGTGGCTCTTTTCGCTGGCACAAATGCTGTTTTTCTTGTCCCCTTCTCCGCCGCCGGCAGCAGGCTGTAAGCGGCTTTACCTCTTTACCGCCCCACAGATCAAGTATCAGGCTTGGACGAGCGCACAAGCGAACTTCTCGGAAGCCGTATCGTCGTCATCGTGTCCTTGTTCTTCATCCCCCCCGGCCCTCTCCGGTTTCCTTTTGAAGAAAATATAGCCGCCGGCTGCAACTTTCCCTGCCCCATGGCTCGCTCCTCTCAGCCTACCGAAGTTCGAGTGTAGCGCGCTAATGAAAGCAGAATCGGTTCATAAATATAGATAGCTGATAACGCCTGCCGCTCCCGGTCGGTCGGTCGGTGGCAGCGAAACGAATCACTTTAATCTAAGTCGGCGAGCCGCCGGTGTTGAATTTTTCATACGAAATTTCTGCCCCGCCATCCGGTTCCCCCACCACACATTTGCCGACCGTACGAGGGTAGGAAATCGCGAAAAGAAGGTCAAATTTCTTTTCCGAAAACTCAAAAACCCGGTGTTTGCCCCCGTTTGAAAGTGGGCTCCGTTCGCCGACGGCGGAAGTGCCCTTTGGATGGTAAGATTCAATTATTTGGACATTTTGGCTGAGAGCGTAGCGCGGCCCTCTTCGGGCGGCGAGTGGAAAACTTTATCCGTTCGGGCCGTAGTTTAGTGGTATCATTTTGGCACGCGGAAAGAAAATACGCAATCGATACGAAGTGCGTTTTTTCGCCGGTCGAAACGGGACGCTGAAACGTAAACACATTGCGCGAGTGTCAGCCGAAAAGTTCAATCACGTAGGCTTTGCTTCTCCATCCGGTTCGAGCACACAACCGAAAACACCGAACCCGAACCACACAGCCCGAACCATACCCCATTTTCCATCCATTATCCGTAAAAAAAGTGACGGACGAAAAAAAAAAACTACACCCTGAACCGCCGGGAAGCCCTCGTAATGATGGTGATCATGAGCATGTTTTCGGCACTTTACTGGCATGGCACGACACCAAGCAATCCGCAACCGTCACGTTCATCTCACGGTTTGACGTAATTTTGCGCAGCTTCTCACCGACGGCCCGCGCGGACTGGTTGGCGGTTAATGGGGCATCGCACTCACACCCATACACGGGCGTGTGTAATGGCGAGTAGACTGGATTAGGTGCGCTGGATGGTCACCATCGGGTCACACCGTGTGATGCTGGCCATTTTCGTGGCCATGGCATGGATGGACAGTACGATATTTACGGCAAAATATCAGCTTTTATTGCGCATCCGCCTTCCCGAACGGAAATGATTATGTGGTCAGATTAGGACCGCTGATAGGTTTTGTTCCACCCCCCTTCCGTACAGTCTGTGTGTGAATAAAGAGGGAGGAAGAGGCAGTGAGGAAGAACGCAAAGACATCAATTGTGCTGTGAATCGATGGCATAGTGCGGGTGCGATAAGAAATTTCGTAATTCGCAATTTTATGAGTGTTTGTGACAAACTTTGCTTTGATTCGGATAAAAATTACATAAAATATGCTTGTTTTTATAACTTTCAATGAAACACGTATGCTTCGAGCTCGGGCTGTTCTTACGCAACGACTCTCAATAGATCGCAGTTCACTCTGGGACCTACAACATTTATGTGGAAATATTATCACACGCTGTTTAATAAGTTCAATCCAACGATTCGTTATTAAAATGTAAAAACAGTGTTTTATTCTTGCAGAGAACAAAAAGTTTAGAAATGCTTTTGGATTTCACATAATAAAATACATAACATAGCATTAAAAAATTAAACACAAGTTTACAGCCAAATCAGTACATCTTATCGCGCACATTTACCTGACCTGAGGCGCTTCGGGACCCGAACGTAAAGTGCCGAGGTGCGAAAAATGCGAAAGAGTTTCCTGTAACTAGCTTTCATCCGCTTAATGAAAATGAACACAAAAAATCGCCCGTAATAAGCTCTTTAGGGACAGCTGTACGAAACAACCCCAAAACTGTGAAACGCAAAAAAAAATCTCCAAAAGAAAACTCTTTCCACTCACGCCGGGCGCCTTGCCGGGGTTGGTACGGTTGCAAATTATTTCCCAGCCGGTAAAAACCTCAAAACACACAAACGGTACCCTTCCCGGAGGATCCCAGGTACGAGCTTAAATTTTGCCATGTTTCGGACGCCGGTTTGTGTTTCGGACTTTTTTTTTCGGCTGTTTGTGTAACACCGAGTGAAGGTGAAAATGAAAGTGGATTACTATAAATAAAACAATGCTGTCGACAGCACGCCCTGTGTGTGTGTGTGTGTGCTTCGAACGAAAGGGCTCATACTTTTGGCTGCTGAGGTACCACCGGTTGTGCCGAAATGTGAAACACTCAACACCGGCGAGTAACATCCTTCGACGTTGCGTTTCGGTTTCCGGTCGGAAAAGAATCGTGGCATGATTTTCACTTGCCCGGCGTTCGTTCGCACGCAACCAACACTGATTATGAACCCTTTCGCTGTTGACATGATGGTGGCGGGCGTTTGTTTGTGGGACGGGGCAGAAACAAAACATCGACTTAGGGGGACCGTGAATTGAGTTCACGATTAATAAAAATAGACTCCGGTGGTCGTGGTGGTGGTGGAACTTGGGCGTGCTGCACAAACAAATTCGAGAGTGAGAATCGTGGATTTTAAATTTTCCGATCAACTGTAGCTGAAGCGAATTTGTACCTTAAAGCGCAAGGTTGGATGTATCTGGAGGAAAGTACCCGTTCGAGAGTCGTTGGGCACTTTGCTTTGCTTATTACTTGTCTTACATGTGCTGCTAGATTACTGAACAAAAAATACAAAAAAGAGAAATAGCAATAAAAACGATTGATATATTTAAATGGTCCGATCTCAAATTATCAAATCGCTATCGACAAAAATTATCATACTTTTTCAAAATACTTACAGTAAATATAATATGTATTAAAAAAAAAACATTCATTTTTTGACGACTTTTAATACGATTTTGTAAAAATTTTACTTTCAATTTTCATCTGCATCAGCTCGGTAAAGAATAATTTCTCAACATATTCATCCTACAATCTATATGGCTATTTAACATGCTAAAACGCGTCCCAAAGTAGCTGTTCTCGCATATGCTGATTTTAAATTACATACACTTCCGCACCGTGTACATGGTACGGGCGGCGCATGTTCCTGCATATATTTGTCATTTTTCTCCGGTGCCTACTACACTTAAATAAACAAGGTTTCATCATCACACGGCAGCATTGTGTACGCGCCCGGGTGAAAAGATCAATTACAATATTTCATTGATTGCATCGATACGGTGAAATAATTTATTGAATCAACAATTTCCTTCGCGTTCGGTTCACCTGGGATCTTTTTCTGCGAGTTTTTTTTTACGTTGTTTCTTCCTTGGAGCGCTTTATTTAACCTCGCGGCACCACAATGGGCTGTCGTGACCTCGGGCAGGTGAGGCACTCTTTCTTCCGGTGGCTGCCGTTGCGGAGATCCCGGAAGGACGGAGCATCGGGAAACCAATTTAATTTATCTCTTGCCAACTCGAACGTGCCGGTAAATCGAATCACTTCAAAAATTGCTGCCGAAAGCGGATGCGGGTGCGAGTGTCTCTTGGCAGTAAATTAGCTTTCGTCCGTATCGGGGCCGGGTACGTGTCGGCGTGCTGCTTTATTTCGGTTTAAAGCGGATTTGTACTCGGAGTGGGAATTTCGGTAGATTATTGAGTTTATTTCGGGAGCAAAATTTGAAGGTTGTAAAATTTGTCTCTTTTACCTTTGTCATTGGTTCATTACAACAATGTGGAGAAGTAAATGTTTCACCGAAGGCGCTAAAGACGCCAATCGCCTTAAGCGTTGGTTTGGTTAGGCCCCGAGAAAAACTTCTCACATTGCAGAATATTCATGCAGTGAAACATTTCCACAAAAGAAGCAACCGACAAAGGCGCCTAAATGTAGGCAACGTTCTGCTCAAACGATCGCACCGACGCGGCACGGATCTCGTCGGATCTGAAGCTGTAAAGTAGGCTCATTGAATAAATTTCACTTAACAGATCGACGAGTGTGTGTGCGTGTGTGTGTGTGTATGTTCGTCAGGATGCAATGCAAAAGTTAAAAGAAGGCAAAACACTACGCGAAGACAACCGCGACATCGTAGGTTTCCTTTTTGTTGTTGCTTCGGCTCACCGTCGCGACATCACAACAACGCAATTACTTTGATACGGTTGAATTTTACGACCCTCGGTCGGTCGTCATCGCTATCCACTCATCGTTCGCCGGTCGGAGCAACGGTGAAGTAAAGGTGCCAAATGCTGCGGTACGGCTAAAGGTGCGTCTTTCCGCTTCAACTCCCCCGCTCGGAGAAAAGATCCTTGCGGGTGGGACAATTGAAGTACTTTTCTTTGGAAAATTTGCCCCTCAACAACAACTTTTCGGTGGGTTCATCTCACGTCCCGACTGGTGGATTTTGTTTCACCGTTACCGTAGTGCTGCTGCTGTTGCTTGTTCGTACGAATGTTCTCGACCCAAGGAGGCTACGCGTTTTTAATTTTCTTCTCCCTTACAGATAAGATGGGTACGCGTTGATGCCTTTGAAGAAAAATAAACCGCATTTACAGTGCGTCTTATCAAATGCGTCTCGCTCCGTTCGATGTTTGCGTCCATTTAAAGTTTGGCGAACCCACGGCATGGCTCGGTCGGAATGATGATTATGGCGGCGATGCGGCAGTGAACCACTTAAACTTTGCACCAAGCCTGCCGTGCTATGGAAAGCGCGCACACACACACACACACGTTTAAAGCTGGCCTGGATGATTCCACCTCTGCGGTCGATACCGAAACCGATTGCGCAGCGATATCCGTACGCTCCATGCAGACGAGATTGCAGACATTCGGGGAGGGTTTCGATTTTTTTCGCTTTCCTTACGCGTCCGTCATAAAAATGCGAAACATACGATACCCGGGGCAGGAAGTTTAGTGTATGGAACTAGTGGAACCCGGGTCGATATGGAGATGAGTATCCGAGCTGGTATCCGGTATGATGAACGAACCATTTTTTCCACGCGTTTTTACTTTTTCCTTCTTCTTCTGCTTCTGTTACCGGCACCATATCGATAGCATTTTTTTTTCGTTCCAACACACACACACACACACTGCGGCACATCTTGCGCGTTGCGGTAATCGTTTGTTGTCATGGCGACACATATACGCTGCCCGCTACCACGGCACGCTCAAGGAGAAGCAGAAAAGCATTATGCGCCCGAATGTATGCAATGCGAATGGCACAAATAAAAGAATCCACCAGCCGGGTAATGATAACGACGACGGCAGTTTATATGACATACGTTACGTTGACCTAAGGCCGACTAAAAACTAAGAAAAAACGGCTTACGTAACGCACACACACACAGACTGGTTCATCCAATAGCTGTCGTTACCATGGCGACGGCAAATAAAATATTCAAGCAAAAGATATTACGGCCGCCGTGAATGCTTCCACTGTGTGGAAGCTCTTAAATTAATCCCTCCCCAGGGTTGAGCGGGAGATTAGCTGATCGTGAAAGATCGGCAAAATAAACAAACACAATGGACCTCTGCGTAATTGCACCGCCTTTGGGTGTTTTTTGCGGGTGCTATTTTCGAAGAGTTTCGCCGAGAGAAATGGATTTGTCGATTTTTAAAAGTGAAAATTTTGTTTCCGATTTAAGAAAAAAAAAATCACTTCATTTCGTAAGGTCCAGTGTATATTTTGGGATGTTGTTTCCTATTCCTTGCCAGCGGCATAATTTCTTCCCCACCATCATCTTTTTATTTTTACCCCGTAATTCATCGCTCAAATCGAAGGGTCAACAACACTTCCACTGCAGATGATTTATTTTTGTTTGCTTTCGCGCCCCTCAGACACATTTTTCCTACCGTTTCTGTTTGGGGCCGTCGGCCATTGAACCAAACCCAAAACGCTTAAGCAGAGAGGCATCTGAATACTGAGAACTTGAAAATCTTCCTTTAATAAAAAAAAACATGCTCGAAATATCGAAAGGCACCAGCTGGCCGAAGTGCTTCGGTTGAGGCAGGCTACCGGGGGACTCGAGGACGTGTTTGGTACGAATTCTTCGATACAACTGCCTCCCCCTCTACCATTGGAGAACTGGTAGCAAAAAATCGAAAACCCAATCGAACCGAGCCTTATCCGATGGTATCGTATCCTCTTCCTCCACCACGCGGTGAATCCGTGACCCACTTCATCGAAAATTCGAACGACGATGCGCTTCATCTCATCCAGCCACCCACTCTTCAACCTTTTCTTTCAGCTCCTCATCCTGCGGCATAACAGGCGGCATGATTTATGATTCTAATATTCATAATTATCATTCAGGTTATCAAAATACGGTCTCTCACGCCACCGAACATCCGTTCCTGTCTGGGGAGGAGGAAGCCCACTCAAGAAAGTGCTTTTTCGCCAGCGCACAAGGCTCGCGGCGAATAATTCGGTTTCACATTTTGCACACGGCTATCGAAAAATTATCGAACATCCTTCGAAGCCGCATCGAGATACCGAGCTTGCATTAATCCACCCATCAAGCGTGGAAGGGGAGGGGGGAATGGAAAAGCGGCACGATGAAGGGAGAAAGCCGTCAGGGGCCCACTTTACGAATTTTTCCTCCCAGCAACCAGGCAAAACCCTCGTCACAGCCTCTGCTGCCACCTCACACTTTCCAAAAAACCCTTATCATCTTCGTGTGTTTTCGCTCCGCCTTTCATTGGCCGAGGCTAGCCAATTTTATTTTATGGTCATCAATTTCGGGAACAATATTTTCACCATCTCATGCTGGAATATTGGCCGGTTGGAGTTTTTTGGCCGAAACGGGCGGGGCGAGCGCCGGATCATGAGATGGTTTTCCACAGGAGCTAAACAAATATTTCGCGCTTTACGCGTGCCCTCTAAATTGGTACTGGGTTTCTGGTTTTTGCGAACAAGGGCGAGTGCTATACTTTATTAAATCCCTCCTCAGAAGTTTCCCTCGCTAACACTTGCTGTCTGTTGGGCAGAAATAATCCCAACGCAGAATATGGGTGTCAAACGACCCCACCGGACTTCAAATCAAAATTATCGACGTTCACACTAAAAATCAATTTTAAATTAAAAACAATAAATTCAATAAACTGAGAATTATAATCGTATATAATAATAATCGCCTATGGTTGGGATTAACCATTTATTTTGTCTAAAGGCGCATCCTATCGACAGCAAAGGTGTCAAAAGACCCCCAAACCTGCCTGCCGAGTATTATTGGAGAACAATAGGATCACTTTCAAAGTTTACCCCCTACCAGTTTACTGCTGCCGTTTGTCCGTTTCGTCCCCTCACGCTCAATCGTAAAGTGTTTCGCTCATTTGGAATCCATTTCCGCGTAGTTTTGGGGGGACAAAGATCGGTGGCACTGTTGGCGGTCCCAGCACGACCGGCACGGGCTCATTATCGTTTTGTTTGTTTACATTTGCCCCATCACCCTCGACCCTTCCTCTTCACGCTTTAGAATGGTTGTGTTTGCTCGCTCGCTCGCTCACTCACTTTCTTCCGCATTCGTTGAAGAAGCAAACAGTAAACGAATACTTTAAAACCACCCACCGAACGGAATGTCCTTTCGCGTTTTATGTGCGTGCTTTCATGCGTTTTCTTTCATTTATTTTTTATTTGAGAGGCATCAGCAGGGCGCCACGCGGTATCAGCTTTATTTAATGAGCGAAAATAAAGTGCCGGCACAAAAATCGATACCCAAACGTCGACCCCATTTTGCTGGCGAACTTCCGGAGGAATCGGGATGCTGGGCCGGTACGGTGCCGGAAGCCAAAACCAGCCCAAGGGTGGCGCCACGCAACGATTCGCGGGCTCTTTCACGATTTTAGAGTCGGTCGCCACCGCCACCATCATCATCGTCGCCTCGTTTGGTCGTTAGTTCTGTTTTCGTACCTTTTTTTTATCGCGCCTCCGTTGCCGTCACCGATGGAGGTTAATTATTTTATCACGGTTGGGTTTCGAATCGTTAGATTTCCCCATTTCCCTTCACCATTACGATGCTATTTTTGTATTGTTGCTAGAGTGCGAGCACGCAAAAGAAATGGAAGAGTGCTGCAAAAACACACATCTGCTTTTCCAGCAATATCCTGGAGACATTCGTACTAATCAAACTTCCGTGCGTTGCGCTCAAGTATTGCCCGTTCGAAGCGAAACAAAAGTCGAATGGACGGGGAAAAACGCGAAAAATTTAATTCTCCAACGCGAGAGGAGACGTTTCACGTTGGCAATTGTCACAGCGGGCGCGACGGCTTTGGCGGTTGCAGCAAGCCACACGCCTGCTGAGGTTCCCGGGGCAGTAAAGTAAAAACCTCGGAATAAAACCACTCTCACTCGGATTATTACGGTGGATTACGATTGAAACGATTTCGGTCCGATTTTTAATAGGTCCCCCACTGTGATCCTATTTCAGCTTGCAACTGAATGGGTGAAACAAAACAAAAAACACGCAACAATCCTTTTTTAACGGCAAAATCGTTGCCTCAGCAGGAATGCGGGCAAATTTCTCCATAATCGTAACCGAGTGGGTGGATGGATGGGCGTTGGCGAGCTGAAGATCACCGATTTTTCTAGCTTTCGGGTTTTGAGAGTGAGGAAAGAACCCTTTAAATTAAGCATCGAATCGTTACGCCCTTCAAGTGCGGTGCTTAAAAGAAACGCGGGACAGCGAATTAGCAGCGAAAAACATGATTAATTCGCTAATGAGCTTCAATTTAACTTTTTAACACACAATAACCGATGAAAAACTGAAATTCCTGCTGGTTCCTCGTTCTTTCCATTGCCCACCCTGCCTCGCGAAAGTTTTAAGCCGTTCGACATGAAATAGCGGCCCCATTCGGAGCAATTGTGGCCAAACCTATTGCTCCTGCCAGCTCCGGGAGCTCGTAAATGCACCAAATCAAAATTATCCGATTATCCTTGTTCCGGTTTCAATCGGTTCACGGGGGTAGCTTAATTTTGCTTCCAACTATTACACTAGTTCTCTTTGTACGTTCCATGAACAGGAAGGAGTCCGGTTCGCTTCGCTGGGAGCACCATTTTCGACCATCCGGTGTAATCCGATTCGTTAATCCCGTGCTCGCCGGAAAAGGAGATGAATTTGGCCACTGATTTTACTAGTATGCTCGTCATTTGTGCCGGCAGCGGTAGTAGCGTAAGTCAGGTGAAATGGTTTTTGCAGTGGCCAACCTAAGCTGGGAAACGTAATAAAAGTTATTTTATTTTTTGGTTTTTTTTAACACGCGGCATTTTTGTTCGAAAATGGGAACTATTGCTTCAATATTTACACTTTTAACAGTAATTTCAAACTACTCGCAATCGAAGTTTAAAATCGATAAACAACATCCCAAAAAGACATGTGTCCTTTTTCTTCATTCCTCCTTCACAACCACCTTCCTCGGATTATGTAATATTATATTCAGACACCGAACAGCAGATAGTAGTAGCTCATAAATCCGACCCCGAAATCACGATATCGGCTCATAAAACTCGCGGGGCGCAGTGGGGGGCGAGGACGCAACAAACGCAGCCCATTACAAGCAAAAAGCCGCACAAAGTCGGATATCAAATAATAATCAATGATCGTTGCGTGGCAGGCGGCACACCACGTGCTGATTTCGTGCCCATTCTATCACGAACGAACGGTGACATCGTGATAGGTGCACAAAACAAACAAAACGAAACGAAAAAAAAAAACGACACCAAAGAAACGAGCCCCCATAAAGCACAGCCTCCTCCGTAACGACACACCGAAAACCGGCACCACAACAGCATTAGGAAACACGACGCCACCAAATCAAGCACGAAAGTGATTCGATTTGCTGCCGGAACGTAATACGCAGCTGGATGCTGGATGCAAACAACAGTAAAAATAAAAACGAAACCCCGTCCTTGAAGGTGGTTGGGATCGGTAAGCAAACGGGGATGAAAGTTGCTCCGGAGGACTCAACGCAAAAATGTGTTTATGTGCAACATGATACGCGCCGTTGCTCCAACTGGAAGCAACAGTAGCAGCAGCAGAAAAGAGGAGGCTCATATTAACGACCGTGTAAATCCTTTAGCTTTTCCCCGCACGAGAAACTGATCGGAGCCGAAAGCATCGGAAAGACACAAGACACAAAACACACATAGAAAAAAAAAAACCGATGTCCGTAACGTTTCGATTCCGTATGGTATTACGGTGGTCATCTTCACACCCGGACATAACGTAGAAATGCTTCTACGTTACCAATGCCTTATGGTCATTACTGGTGGCGACGACGAAGCTAGGCCGTAAAAGTGTGCTCGAGTGGGAGTCCGCTCCGGTTGTACATTTCAATCACTCGCATCGCCACGCGACGTGCACAAGTATGTGTACACGGTTTTTATGGCTTAGCGAATGCATAACTTTCACGACCTACCAGGACCAGGAATTATTCTCGCTATCACATTGGTAGCACAGTTTCTCAGTAGTTGAGAAACGGTGTGCATTTTTTTCTCTCATCCAACGAATTGAGAGAAAGAGAGAGAGAGATTGTTTATTCGCTTATCAGCATTGCATAGTAAAAGTGTAATGTTGAGAGCGTATAATGCCAATTTGTTCTTTTAAGCGATAGTGGTTCATGTTTTCGTTTTCAATGGAGGAGGGAAATCGTATTTAACAGTAAACTGATAATGTTTGCAACTCATTGCGCTGTGTTTCGATCTTACTCACTTGGCTGCTTCATGTTGCAAAATGTTGGTAAAATCGTTCAAATATAGGTAGCGAAGACAAAATGTGAATTTCCATAAACCTGCAGCAACACGCTTACCTAAAGTCCCATAGACTTGCGCGTCAAAGCACGGACACTCAACTTCACATCCACTCACTCATTAGCTCGCGAATCCGGTTAATCGTCCCGTCGTTGCTCTAGATCAGATTTACGACCTGCTCACATGGGGTTTCCCTGGCCATATGTT
>JXWZ01005738.1:0-14515 GCA_000956215.1 Anopheles farauti No. 4 | reverse complement strand
TGTGTGTGTGTGTGTGTGTGTGTGTGTGTGTATGTGTATGGATGAAGTTAGCGTCGTTTCAACACGGACTCTATCTGTTATTAACATTCATATGAACCCGACGTCCAGTAATGGAGTGGATTGTCGACCGTGGTTTGTATGTGGTTGGTAAAATGAAAAAAAAATGCCTCGAAATGAGATCCGCTTCGCTGACAAGCGACACACGACATGATAATCAATTCATAGCGCTTGACAAAGTAGGCTCTGTGTTAGGTTTTGGTGGAGTGTCAGAGATTGCGTTATTCAAATACCAAATTCAAATTGGTCCTTGAATGGCAACTTCCAGTTAGTGGGTTAGTGGAATATTCTATAAACCCTAATGGACATTACATGTCACACACTTTTTTCCCTTTTGAACTATACAGGCTTCTGAGCCTGTTCTGCACCTCGTTTAGAATTTGAAATATTTCAAGTGTACGGATTACAATACTACCCCTTTTTTGCATTTCAACAAAATATAGAACCTATTATCAAAATGTATGATTTAAAAAAAAAAAGAAAACTGCATGTAAATACAAAACATAACAGTATTAAACGAGCATTGCACATTCCTTTGCCACATCAATGGAAGATATTATTTCCAATATAAAAATAGCGTAATCAACATTGGCTTTAGGCAAAGTGAACCGTTTTCCCTACCACGAAAACGCAATAATGAGGTAAGATACACAACGAAACCATTAAAAAGCGCTGTGAAAGCATTTCTGGTAAATGTTCTCGTTCATTTTGTTACCATTGTGTAAAAGTTAGTTAACAAAAGCACAAAAGAACTCAGCCGTAAATCGAAATTCAAAGAAAAGGATTACAGCAGCAGCAGAAACGAGAACACAATAATGCTCGTACAGCAAAATGCAAATTAATAGAGAAAATTCTTCGAAACGAAAGGTAGGTAGGTCGCAAAAATAGCAACCCGAACTGGCCACTTACCTGCAAAACAAATGACGATAAAATTGATAAACGCTGCAATAAGCGGCAGATTTGCGTTCATGGTGTTGCATTTGCACTTCCGATGGGCTTTCTTCCTAGCTACGGGCCGAGTCATGCCACGTTGGGTAAGCGGGGGCGGTCGGGCTGGTTGGTTGGTTTTGCTAATTTCCGCCGGCGCAAACTCCTTCCGGCCGGATTGTTGGTGTTGGCGCAAATTTATTCATCCACCGTGCGCCGAAGGGACCGACACGTTTCCGGATGTTTCTTTTTTTTATTTTACTTGCCCGAAGCTTTTAGTACCGGGAGGCGAGTGTAGATTGTCTTGTCCGATAAGTGAAGGATGTTATTTTTTTTCTCCCGAATCGTTTCGTTTTTGCACTCTCCTCAGGATACTCTCCGTAGGTGAGCCGTAACGTTTACACTGTAACCACAGCACGATGACACGTCACTTGTCTGGTTGGTAGGACGCGACCGGAATTTATTTCAGCACTTTTCATTTCTTGCGGTGGTTGATTAACGGTCAATTTGTTGCAACACGTTCGCCCACGAACCGTGACGACTTCTGCTCGGGCAGTTCGCAGGATAAAAGGGTTGCTTTCAGTTTTATGATCACTTACGTGACATCGCGTTTGATGTTTTAAGCAAATTCAATTACACACATGCACATATTCACACATACACACGTAACAAACACTCCAACCGGGTGCTTTTCAAATCCTTTTGTCCACTCGGCGTGTTCACTGTGCGCAGTCCACTGGAACACTTCACAAACGTCGCGGTCGTCGCCGATCGCTGGAAGCGGGAAGAATTATTTATCGTTTCGGTATGGTTTGGAATCGTTTCCTTTTCTCTCGTTTGTCTTTTTTTTTTTTTAGTTTGGTCTCGTTTCGTTTGTTGCACCGTCACCGTTGACCGGTACCGTAAACGAACCTCGATTGCATTACCGACGTCCCCGCTGGACCGGGTTTAGCGTGTGACCCAGCAGGTTTTTCAATTCGTCCACCAATAAATGTCAAATCAATTCTAGCCGGATGCTGTAATTGAGTCACGTTCCGCGCGGGAGAACGAGCGACGACCGTGCCAGAGATCGTACGCGTGCGAGCACGTGAAACGCCCATGATGGGACCACGGATCGGTCCGAAATTCTTGACGACGATCTGGAACGTTCTTATGCGTCTGCATTTGGACGCTTATTGCGTACGGACGGACGAAGGTCGTTTGGCATATTTTTGGCCGCCGGTTGGAACGCACCAGCGTGGGTTGATTGGCAATCGGCAGCCGCCCAAATGGGGGATTAGTGCCGTTGATGAGACTATACCATTCGCTTCGGGAGGACGAACCGGTCCCATGATGTAATCTTCGGGGTGGATGGGAAAAAAGGACGCTGACGACAGATCGAAAAAACAACCAAACAGCGAGTGTGTGTGGATGAGAATGAACAAGTCATTTCGACCTTTTTTTCCCCCGTGTGATGGACGCTAGCAATATTGGCATGGCTTTCTTCTTGTATCGAAACCGGCTTCTATTACGAGCCAGATATCGAATATCGCCTGTCAACATTTTATTACCGACACTCTCACAAGGCCACCGGGAGCCACCACCAGAGGGATATTATTTGACCGATGAACACTCACCCGGCCGCACCGCCGTCGCCGTATCCTCAATATCGGACTAATTTTCCCATCACCTTCATTCGGAGCTCACTCTACCGCTCTCCCTCTCTGGCTCTCTTTTATTCTATCCGTCTCTTTTTCTCCCTTCCACACTCTTCCTAACCAAACCTTTACTTTTATACGTTGTTTTAATGTATTAATCCAGTGATTGATGGCCCTAACGTGTGAAACGTGGTTCTTAGTGGGGTTTCTTTGACCAAGAATCGGGTTGGCATCTGTGAAGGGTGTGCGCACCACACACACACACACAAACACCCACACCAACCCACAGTGGAGTGTGTTGTTATCAATCAGTGGTAATTTATGCCATCATAAAAAGGCGACGTGTTTGAGTTATCGATTGCGTCCTACATTCGGTCGCCCTGCGTAAATGAGTGAGCTCGCGCCTTCGTGTGAAGGTGTCTAATGCCGGTGATTTTCGGTCCATTTCAGATGTGACACGTGGGACGAATTTATACCCCAAAGCACGGACAGGGAGACACAAGGGGACGGGAGAGGGGATGTGGAAAATCCCATTTCGTTAATTAGAGTTTTTAGTGCCGTTTCCCACGACCCACCGCATCCATTAGCAGCCGTGCATCAGCGGCAACCGGAAAAGCCGGATGACCGGTTTGTTTTGTTTTCCCTTCCGAAGCAAATCGAGTGCACCGGAACCGGAACGATCCCGCTGGCTACGGGGCGCGATCGGATCGAACCGGGCTGTCCACGTGTTACAGGCGGGCGCGGATCTTTCAATTATTCCGGCGTGAGAGACGTGCCGAAGGCGTAACGTATCGTGACGGGAGCAAAATTGATCCGTTGATGTGCAATTAATTAGGGCAAACCCGGTGCCAGTAACGGTGCGTTGCGTCACGTCGGTGCCGTGATTGTGGAACGGTCCGAGATTCGGGTCCGTCAATTTAGTGGAAATTGAACCAAGGAGTTTTTACCGAGCACCTTCCCAGAAGGTGAATGGCGTGAAGGGCGTTGTTGGAAGGATTTTTTTCTTCTGTTAATGTTGCTACCTTTTTCCGCATCACACACACATACCCACACACACACACACACACACACAGTGGCTTGCCCCTAAAGTATCAAAAAACATGGGTGCCAACGTATACGGATCCATTGGTGATGGCTTCTGCAGGAGGGACGTTTTTTTTGTGTGCCCTAACAACCTTTTTTCTCCGTGCACCCTGTGCACTTTACTGTGTCTCTTTAATGTATTCGATCCTTCTTTCGTCTTCCAATGAGCTGGAAAATGGGAAAGTAAAACAATCGGACCCGAACTTATGGGCACAACAACAGCGATAACGTAAAGAAAAACGCTTCAGATTTATTTCGCAGGCAGGGCGAACGCTCGTTGCGAAATGGGAATATTACGCCCACGGAATATAAAAGTGTCAATGGGGCGAGCGCCACAGTGGTACGAACGCAATACGAAAGAACGTTGTGCAAAGATTTAAATCGCCCGCAATTGGGAGCAGACGGACGCAATGGACAGAACGCGGACAGACGGACGCGAGCGAAACGGAAGGGGACGAAATGAAGGGAACAAAATGGGACAAAATAAACGAGCCAAAAAGTAAACAATTTACACCGGGTTCGCTTTTCTCGCCACCCGAATCGCCCCTTTCCGTTCGCCGCGTCAAATTGGTCCCACGATGGTGGGCAGTTAATTAAAATCGCATACAATCACTTCCCAACAATCGTTCGCACTTGGCTACAGGAAACCACGATGGAGGACGGAACTTAGGGCGGAGTGAAAACTGCCACTTGAAGAAATGGCGACGCACGCAGTTGGGCGGCGAATGAACACCGTGGCGGAAGGTGGCATCCCATTCAAAATCTCCAGCCTACTAAGCAAAGCGGGGAGGGTTTTTTTCCCCTTCGGCTTGTAGGTGACCCTGAAGGAACATTTTTTTCCCCCAAAACTCTCTGCCAGAGGGATGCAAGAGGCTGGAAACCGACCGTTCGACCCATCATCCGTAATGCGATGATAGCAGGGCGCACAGTGTTCGTGGGACACATTTTGGGAAATGATGTAGTTTTGTTTTGCAGCTACTTTTTGCACACTTTCGTGCTAAATATCAACACACACACATACACACAGACATAAACACCGAGACCAGCAGGATCGAGGAAGATTAATGTGTTCAGAAGCGGCAATAAGCTCAATTCTTGGATGAGAGCATTGGCAGCAGCGACAGAGAAAAAAAAGATTCTTCCCTGCGGGATACTGATGGATCCATTGTCATAAAGTTCTTCGTTCTGCTGGAGATGAATGCTTGAAACGAGCAAGAAAAAAAAACAACGATGGAACAAACGCTCAGATTTCCTCTTCATCCAGCATGGGAATGCTCTTTGGGCTGGCGGAATTGGTTCCACCAGCGTGATGAAAGGCAAGCGCCAAAAAGATTGTAGCAATGGTGAGTGTTTTTCCTCCACCCACTCGACCCCCTTCCCCCCAGCTCTGCCTGCTCGCGTGTAGTCTCACAGGAACTGTGTTTGTGTCAGCAGTTAGGCTGTTGGTTCTGGGATTTTGTTGTTGTTGATGCTACCCACTGGCTCCACTCCAACACTCTCGTCTTGTCATTGCATCCACAACCAGCACAAAGGTTTGAGCACCTGCCGGGTTTAGCAGGTGCAACAACTTTCGAAATTGAGGAAAAAAAATCGCTTCATAATAGTGCATAGAAGGAGGAAAAAAACGTCGAGAATTGTACCATCCAAATCGGATAACACCGGACTTCCCCGATGGGTCACTCGCCATCACGGCTCTTGTTTCGCAAGCGTGGTCAGCCGGCAACGAAGCGCCGTATCAAGCGAATGAAATAGAAAGCAGCACACTAAACAAACACTTCGCACGGGACGATGCTGTCGCTAACTTGATTTTGTTGCGTTGCGTTGTCCACTCGCTCTGTCTCCGTCCGTTGTGCAAACGACGGTTCCAAAGGTTCGGATCTTACGGAAACACCCGGGCGAAAGTGCGAGTTTATGTTTAGTCCGTGATAATTGGAGACCCGAAAGGTACGATAAGGGAATTTGCCAACCGTTGCGAGAACCGCTGCGGGGACCATCGTCCTACGGCTGGGACAGTAAATTTTAAGCCGATTTCACGCGCACGGAGATGAAATTGATGTTTTCCTTCTTTTTTTTTTACAGCAACACGGTCCGCCTCTGTACGGGGCGGACACCGCGTTACACCGCCAGCGCCGAATGTCGATCATTAATCTTTGTCCATTCAATTTCCTTCGAAAGCTTGTGCGGCCTTGTGGTTTAGACAACGGCACCGGTTCCAGGAACCGGACCCGGCTCAAAGTTGGCAGCCAAGGTTCGGTTGCAACCGATTGCAGAGAAAACCGTTGATAGGCGTGGCGCTGTGGGTGGCTTTTGTGGGCGAATAGATTTTCCATCAGCATCTGTCTGGGCGCTGTCACGTTGTGGAAGGTGTGAAAATAGACTGGATACAAATGAAAAAAAAAATGAGAAATAAAACTCCGCCAGGGCTTAATGTGCGGGAAAAATTCAATAGCAACTGGTAAATCGATCGCATTCGGTCGTCATCACGGGAAATTACCGAAAAGGGATTATATTTCTCCGCAAACAAATGAGATGGGGGAGAAGGGCGTGCGAACGACGAGTGGCACTGAACCGCAAGCATTAAATCGTTGCTTGATTGCAGTGGCAGTAGACGAGAATGTACCGAGGGAGGTTGCGAAAAATTATTCATCCTGATTAATTAAATAATGCACTAAGAAAACTTGAGAAGTTTTAATTAAGGTTCGCAGGATTCCTTCGGACCGATAAATTTGCCGGGCCGCTTGCATGGGTTAAACCCGTTTGACGCAAGAGTTTGTGCTCGTGACCTTAGAGATACAATTTAAACATTTGATATTCAAGAAATAACTCTTTTTAAATAACATTTACCGATAGTTGATGGGATCGAGCAAAGTTACGCTCGGCATTAAGTGCGCCTAGCACGTTCGGGCCGTTTTATGGCCTACTACCATTACCGTGCAGAGCCTGCTGAGCTCGGTGCTCGTACTCGTAAAGAGTGTGAAATTGGACGATCGACAGCATGCCCACAAAGACTAAAGCACCATTTAAGCACGGCCACACCGCTACTAATGGCCGTTCACGCGGCTGCTGCCAGTGCCACTGGTACCACTGGCTTTTGCGCGAGGAATGCGAACCTTTTTTTTGCACGCTTTCACCGGTAATGGTTTGGCTTTTGTGCCAAAAAGTTTCCGTCGCCACAAGAAAGCAAGCGCCCCTCCGAACCGAACCGAGCCCACCGTGATGGATAGGAATGTGTACCGCAAAGTCAACAATAAGAACGGCATGGGCTTCTCCGGCGAAACCCCGTTCCAGCTGAACGTGAAAAGTGACCTCAACCGGCTGTTAAAACGAGCAGCGGATCGGGATTAGGTCGGGTTGAGTAGGGGGCAAGGGAAGTTCCCGCTGGCTGGAAGGTTGGATGGCTTCTTCTAGGCGGCCCCAGAAGCCAGCTGAAGCGTTAAATAAGCGAAACCGAGCCTTTGGCCTTTGGTGGAGCGCAAAAAAAAGAGAGAAATAACCCGGAATCCTTGCTAGTGCCAACAAAGTCGGCGACTTGGTGACAAAGTCCTTCCGCCGGTGGTGGTCGTGGCGAGTTTGGTCGCGAGTTTACCCGGTGGCTGGCGGTTGCAAAAGAATGCAACGAAGCACAGAAATTCAAATGTATTCCGTCAGAACCAGAGCTGACCGAACTAGGCCAAACGGAAGAATGGAAATGTTATAATTGTTTTAAAGGTTTGTCCGGTTTTTTTTTCTACGCTCCCCGCTCGGTAGAGGTCGGATATTTCGTTAATTTTTAAGAGTTAATGGAGTGTAACTTTCATCACCATCGACAGTTATTGATTTTTCCCTTCCATGCCGAGCTCAAGCTACCAACGGATTTCGTAGAAACCGTAGCGCTAGCCAACGATTCCGATTCCCATTTCCCGCAGTTAATCCTTTTCGCTTGTGTCTCCCTTCCGGAGAGATATTAAAGCAACTGCCCGTGGCTTTAAAGCAGCTCGCTTCGGTGGAAGTTACTTCGACGGGTAGATAAATTTCTCTCACTCAATCACTTCCACTTCGTGGCCAGTTCTTGGACGCAAAAGCGAACTTCATCCATTACTTCTACTGGTGACTCATGTGTGACTTTAGTGTCAGTGGTCAGTGGCATCTGGTTATTTCGGAGCGGCTCGAATTGAGCTGTATTTGTGTTCGTGTGTGAGTGGGGAGGATGTGTGTGATTGTTTGATTAATGGTGCTCCGTATGCTTTATGCAACACAAGGCATCTTTCGCTCGTTCTTACCCACACACACACACACACACATATACAAGCTCACAGCCGTTTGCGTCAGATGCGGAAGTAGCTGCTTCTTAGGTTGCCACCATGCACACGGCAAGGATGTCCGATTTTGTGTCGTCGACGACGTCGGACATCAAGCAAGAACGACAGACGTTTCTGTTGTAACAAATGGATCTGTTTACTGTTCTGTTTCGGCCTGAGTTGATAAATTGGATGGTTAAATATATGCAAATTGCTCTTTCGCCTACATTGCCCTGGGTGGCTGGTGGCCGGTGATGTAAAAATATCTACCCCACCAAGGTCTTGGCCGAGTACCGGGGTCGAAGTTCCGCGTTGCAAAATTGTTTCCTTTGCTCGCCCGCCCGCGTTGAGTTGTTCCCCGGCCACCAGCTGTACTTTATCGTACGATTGATCGCCGTGTGGCCTTGAGAGTAGGGGGAAACGATTCACATTGCTCTCGTGCCACTCGTGCACACTGCTCTTGGGTGCCGGTTTTTTTGCTCGCTTACCCACCCCTGTCAATACCTGACACAGCGCAACGGACACAGACCACTTTTGGGCGTTTCGGACGTCGCTATGGTAACCGCTTCGTTTGCGGACGACACCGCCACCGAGCGGACGATGGAAATTGTCAAGGAAAAAGATTGTTGAGTGATCATCATTAGGAAATTTAAATTTAGATTGGTTTTTGATAGGACGCGATAAAAAAAACAGCTGGCACCAAAAAGTGTGATAAAGACAGGCAGGGTGAAAGGCAGAGATGAAGACACCACACTTAACCTATATTTCTATTTGTACTAATGGCGCTGCTCCTCTCCGATGCGGGTGGTATTTAATGTCTTTACACAGATGTTTATTACGTTTTCATGTGTTAAACACGGCCCGTGCAGCATCGCAAATAGAACATAATCGTCCGTTAAAGCTACTATATTCTAAGCAATACAAAATAATTGCAACATTTTTCTTCCTGCTTGTTAACAGCTTCCTGACAATAAGTGTAATACAGTGATGTATGAGAAGCGTGAAATGTTGCTATCTTTACGTGTAACGGAGAAGTGTTAAGGTGATTGAACATATTTCTTTTGCACGTCAAGTGTCGTCTCTTTACTTTACTTTGTGCGGAAAATTCTACTTTAATTCGTTACCTTTGTGACGTGCGAATTCTAGGTAGTCTTGATTCTTCTCGGGAAATGTAATGTTCGACTACTCATAGATACTTCGATTTATTCGTTCAATCCTACTCTCGTTCTCTCTCTCTACGATAAAGTTTCAAATCGCTGCACCAGTGAATGCAAGCAAGGTAAAAAAATTGAAAATAGTAAATTTTTCTTTCTCAGTTCTTGCACCGCTTAAAAGTAATAGTTCGACAATGTCGCATTTATATACCCGTCGTTGGTCAAAAACCCGACGGAATGTATTGGTATGAAACATTGTTCAACATTTTCAAACAATTTCTCCCGACACTGTTGCTGTTGGTGTTGCGTCCAACGCTTTCCGATCATACCTCAAACAATACCATCAATCATGGGAAGAATTTTGCATTTTCATTTCACCGTACAAGCAAGAGCACCTGGGTTGGTAGCTGGCGTAGCGATGAACTTAAAGCTGAGACCACAGTGTCCACTTCCAACTATGCAAACACACTCCCAGACACACACACACACACACGCACGCACGCACGCACACGCGCACACAGCTCGTGTTAGCTGGACAGGTGGACGAGGAGGATGATAAATTGTCGGACGTCAACCGGTCGGAACTACCGGGTGCCCCATTGACCGGTGTTGCGTACGTCATGCTGGCGAATCTCGTTCAATCACAGCCATTCTTGCCCGCGCACGGAGTACACGGTGAACGATTCGTTCCAGTTACGCTTCGAAACATTAACACACCCAGCATTTAGCTCCGGGCGGACGGACCGGCGAGGGGGTACGTTCCGGATGTTCGTCGGAAGATTTTATTTGTTCCCTTTTCCTTCACCCTCACGCTCGGGGACTATTTTCGACTGATTTCCGGTACATTTTTTCAATAACATTTGGCCGTTCCATGGGCGTTCCAGTCGTGCCCGGGATCGAGGGCGTTAGAATGGTCACGTGGTACGTGGTCGACAACATTCAGTCACGTAAAACCGTTGTCCTCGTTGCGTGCCGTAGCCCACCGGGGTTTCCTCTTCGTGTGGAGAAAGAAAATTGTCACACAAAACAATAGCGCGGAGTGAGCGTGCGGACAATGTACCACACCTTCCGGCATGACTGGTGGGAGTTGAGGGGGGTTGGGGGAGGGGTAGGGTTCGGTAAAGCAACGACAACTCACCCACCCCCACAGCCATCGGAACACAATGCCTAGCTTGGCGGGTCAAAATAAAAGTCTGAAAGGGCTCGCGTGTTTCGGGAACGTTATCGCTTTCCGTGCGCCATGGGCCGCGATGTGAGGAGGATTTTATTTTTATTTATTTTTTTGCGCTTATCGAGCGAAAGACGAAACGATTTGTGCGTTCGAAAACAATGCGACCGAGAGGGGCTGCCACATCGTGCATAGCGAAAATCAACAACACACCATTAATGCAACTCATTGTTCCCGAACTCTATGCCGTCGCCATGCAAAGGACGGTTGGGTGATATTTTTTTGTTGTTTCGGTTGGTTTACATCTGACGTGCTTTAAAATGATGAAAACGTTTTCCCGATTACATTTCCCGCACGATGTACGCTTTCCGTTGTCACAGAACTCCGTCACAGATTTAGAGAAACAGTTGTCACCGTAAAGATGAAAGTCGCCCTTAGCCGCTCGAAAATCACACTACAAATTGGAACAATCGTCCTGCAACGATTTGCTCTAATGAGGCTTTTCTAATGTTGGCACGGTCACGGAGGAAAACGACAAAAAAAAAGGACGAGCACATAAAACCGAACGAACGACGGCTGTGACGCTCGCAGCTGTAACGGATGCGGTGCGATGAAAGCGAAAATAAAATTTGAGTGTCCGTATTAGCGTCCACATCGGTGGGGAAGCCTAGCCAAAATTACATTTCCTTCCCAAATCGGACAAGTGCTTAAATTTTATGTCCCTCTTCGCGCGATCTGCCGTCTGACGCGGTCCCGGCATTCGGTGGAAATTTTTCTGCGATTGCACTTTTCTGGGCTCTTCCCTCGTCAGGCAAATTGTCGGTGTGGCATAATTAAAGACCGAACGTTGGGCTGTTATCGGGCTTGACGTTAAAATGGCCGCGTCAGGACGAAGCTGTGCAGCCTGGACGTGAAGCACGAGAAGATGTAATTAAAAGTGGACACAGAAAATGAACTGAAAAATTGAGTCTAATTCATGGCTGCTGCAAAGGTGGCGAAATCATTAGCGAAGCGACTGGTGCCGAACCATTCACTCCCTAATCCCTTTTGGAAGTCTCTGTGCGCGGCCTACTAGATCGTCGAAACGTGTGTAGGGGAAAATTCGGAGGAAGAAAAAAATCATCACAAATTGCGAGGGATTACTCGGTTTGGTTTTTACAAAACCACTGGCTTAGGTAGAGATATCTACAACGAACCACTGGAACCGGGTTGGAATGGGTGCTGTTAGTATTTTAATAAACCGCTCGAATTGATAAGCACCCGCCTCCCCTTATCTTGCACATATAAATGCAATCCCATTTCGACGTCCATCAGCACTTCATTGCCTGTACCCCTTTTTCCCGAACAAGAATTGGGAAAATCAGTACGATCTTCGAATGGCTGGATTTCCATTTCTAGCGAAAACCCTGGCCAATGACTTGCAACCATGCGAAGTTTTCCTTTGCCGATTGCTTCGATTGGTGCAGAGGACACATATCGCAAGGGACGAGTTGCTGCTACTCCCCTCGGACTAATGATGCATCGTGGAGCGATGGAAAATACCTCATACATAATTTATGAGTCAACGTCGGCGAAAAATATTGCCCTGCTCTCCGGGGCTGCAGCACCTGTCCCATCACGGGAAACAGCACGGCAGAAAGCGAACAAGCATCCGAGGATAAACTACATCCCAAGGACTAACGTTGGCGGCGGGTCGGTCGAATACGAACTTTGCGTTGATCGTTTTCCTATACACTGGCTTCTCTCGAGTGTGTATGAGAGAGAAAAAGAGAGAGGGAGGTGCTCCATCTGGAACACCTGCAGGAAGTCAGTGAGAGGGAACTATCGTGCAGACACACACACGCACACGAAAACACTCCCGTGCCCAATATCGACAACATTGTCATCGTTATCCTGGTGGAATGACGTGAAAAAGGTTTTTCGCTGCGTCGTCAGCGTTCCTTCGCTGGGGGTTTCTGTTTTCTCTCGCTTAATTTATCATACCTTTCCACTCGTTCATCGCTTCGCACGCAGAAGGTGCACCAAGGATGGAGGACGTTATCGTTTGCTTTTTTTTTTTGCTCGTGTGCATGTGGAAGTCCCAACGATGTAATGATAATGATCGGCATCAATTTTTTTTATTTCTTTCCTACCTTATCCCATTCACGTTTGGGTGGGACCGAAGAGGGGAACCGGGGGAGTCTGTGTGACTGGCTGCGGGGAGTCCTTTTTCCTGTAAATCAACACATCCCAGACGCAGGTGTGCGAAGACAGGCTTCCGAGTAGGTTTTCGATACACGCTTGGTCGAGCGCACGCTCTTGTTTCGCTCCATATTGCAGGAATTTCTGCATGGCTGGGCAAACGATAATTTCTTCCATTTGTGTTTGCACGCACTCGAGACGCTTTCTTGACGCGATACTTCGACGTGAAAAACCGTTTTTTGAAACGGTACGTACATGGCTTCGGTAATGGGCTTACATACACAGACGCAGTAGGCCATCGTGCTGCACTCGCAAGCATTTGCCTTCCGTGGAGACGAATGAAGCAGCGCCTGCTGTTGTCATTTTCTTCGAGACGCCACGATAAGCAAATATCGGCGTCCGTCGACGTCGTCGTGCATGACGTTTCACCTACCGTCTGTGTTGGAAGGCGGCTGAGATTGCATTTTTTAGGTCTTGTTATTTTAAGTGAAAAGGCACGCGGGACGAACCTTTAGACACTTTCAGCGCGCTTTGAAGCGTGCTTCGATCGCAATCCCACCAAACGGTAGGGCACTTTTTTTTGGGCACTTTGTTGGTGTTGGTGTGCCACTGGAAGGATGTTGCCCCCGACGACGGTTGCCAGAGAAAATGGCCACCGGTGTCACCGAGGCGTTGTGAAAATGATGAACACAATGCAGGATGTCCAACGGAAGGTGCGAGGAAGAGCCGGGAAAATGCCTAAACTTTCAGCACACCAACAATGGACACCGACAGAAAATGGCCAAAAAATTGCTGACGGCCGTTTTGTTCCCTTCTCTTCCTACGATAGAAAAAAAAAACACCACAAAGAGGACGCGTCCGATTGCGTAAGGTGACTCCGGGGATAATGAACGAAAGCAAACGAAAAAAAAAACGTTGATAAGGAAACAACAGTTTGATGAGCATGGGCTGCGAAATTTGACACCGACCAACGTGTCATCGCGTGTATCACCGAACTCCGGGACGGAACGGGGCGGCCCTTTTTGAATTTTCCGCACGCACTCTCGGCGAATGGCGTGCGATGGATAAAAATGTCACCATCGCGGGTGCCGCGGGTGGTCAGATGAATTCTGATGTCACTTTAAATGAGGTGATGATAGATCTTGAAGATAGAAACAGTTTCTGTTTATTTTTTTTTACTTCTCATTTTGATGCTCCTCGTGACGGTGTAATTTACTGACCCTTGCTGTGTGCACCCTGGTACACCGTTTTGCTTTCTCACCCTCTTTTGTCTATTAGTTTCTTTGGTACGAAACGGCGCAAAAGTGGTCAAACGGAGAAAGCACGGAATAAAATTTTCATAAGCTCGCATTTCTCGACTCGGCTCGTTTGCCGCCCGTTCCGTCGGCGTTCGTCAAGAAGGAAAAGAGCGGCTAAAAAATTCCCCCGCGAACCCTCGCGAGAGGCATTTGGTTGTTTTTTTTTCAGGGTATGCCGGCATTTTTGGTTGTTGGCCTTGACGATGATATGATTTGTAATGATTTGAATAAAAAGAGAAGCATTTGAATTTGGCCGGATTTGTGCCGTTCGTTGAAAAGTTCGTCGGCGAAGCACCAACGTCCAACAGAAACTGTCAAAAAATGATTCCTTAATGACTTAATGAACGGTATCCGGTTCGTACGCGGAAAAAACCCTTCTCATTCATTTACTTTTTGTGTCGGAGCGCCGTGATTTGGAGCTGACACGATTTAATTTCGATGTCACAATTTCGCGTTGACACATACCGTCGGCATTTTTGTTATCACGCAAAAATCAAAAATTGCGCTGACGATGGAGCCAAATAAAGCAACGCGTGGTATTAAATATTTCAAACGATTTCTGGTCCTCTCTCGTGCGTGACATTCGTTGCTCGCGAAGGGTTTTCGGAGTGAACACACACTGTTGAGCTAATTAAAAGTACGCATACGGCTCGCGCTGAGGGAAAGTTTTATCTCGCAAACTTCACCCCACTCGAGCTTGGCTCGAGAATGGGAGAAGAATGTTTTCCGAGAA
>JXWZ01005737.1:0-14015 GCA_000956215.1 Anopheles farauti No. 4 | reverse complement strand
CTGTCGGCACAGTATGCGGAAATTTATTCTCGTGGCCCGCTGAAGAATTTGCACGGGAACTATTCGCTGGAGTTGATAGTGAGCGATCTCGGCCGTGTACCGAATACGGTTCGAGAAACGGTCTCGATCTGTGTGACTGATTTCAACGATCATGCTCCAGTGTTTGTAGTGCCGAGCGGTAACACAACCGTGAAAGTGTTTGAGGTTAGTGCATTTTTGTTACAAATTATAATATCATTTGGTATTTAAACTTTAAAATGTATCATCTGGCTTTGCTACAGAATACAACGATTGGAAAACCATTCTTCCAAGTGCACGCTTATGACGAAGATGTCGGTGAGAATGCGATCGTACGCTATCGGCTCAAAATGGATAGCTCGGGTAACTACCGGAAGTTTGGCATCGACAAAGAGACGGGTGAGCTGAGCCTAGCGGCACCGCTCGACCGGGAGCAACAGATGATCTACGACCTGCGAATCGAAGCGTACGATCAGGGCATTCCGACACCGCTGAGCAGCAGCGTCGATTTGATCGTTTACGTACGCGACGTTAACGACAACCAACCTCAGTTTTTACTGAAAGAAATAAGTCTAAACTTTACCGAGCACATGACACCGGGCGTGGAAAGGATACGACTGCCGGATACGGTGGACCAAGATTATTTGGACCCCCTGGAGGCACCGGCACCGAGCGTGGTTTGCTACTACATCGTGCAGGGCAATGAGGCAGGACACTTCGGGTTGGATCCAGCCAGCCACGATCTGACGGTAATGAGACTCGATCGCTTGAATGTGCTTTAAATCGATATTAAATTACAATACAAATTGTTTCAGGTGTTGAACGAAATCGATCGAGAGAATCGATCCCTGTACAAGCTCCACATCCGGGCGTCGGAAGATTGCACCATGAACGCCAACCTGTCGGTGGAAGCGGGTGGCCACGCTAGCAATTTGCTGAAGGCTACCGTTTACATCAACGATATCAACGATAACTCGCCCGTGTTCGAGTCGAAAATATTCACGGGCGGCATCTCTACGTCCTCCCAGTTTGGTGCCACTATTCTGCAGCTCAAGGCAACCGATGAGGACGATGGGGCGAACGGACTGATTCGGTACTATCGTCACGGGGAGGTGCGCAAAACGCTTGCCGAAGGATTGGACGAGCTGCGAAGCGATCCGTTTCTGGTCGATGCGGAAACGGGCAAGATACTGTTGAACTTTTTCCCGCAGAAGTCCATGCGGGGCTATTTTGATTTCTCGGTGACGGCAAACGACTCGTACGGGTGTCACGATCGAGCGCACGTATTCATCTACCTCATACGGGAGGATCAGCGGGTTAAGTTTATACTGCGCCAGCGTCCATCGGAGATTCGCCATAATATCCAAAGTTTTCGAGAGTAAGATTAGTCACTGTAGGAGTGCTTATGGGATGGGAATTTATTCCTTGTTTTTTTTTCGCAGGATTCTAAGCAACGTTAGTGGATGCATCGTGAACATCGACGATATTAGATTGCACGAAAATCCGGATGGTTCCGTCGATCGGACGAAGAGCGATATGTTCATGCATCTGGTGGACCAGAAGAATAACTCGGTGTTGGAGGTGCACCAGGTGCTCCAGTTGCTCGATAAGCACGTCGAGAAGCTGGACCGGTTGTTTAAGGTAACCTTATGCGACTCGATGCAAACGACCGAATGTGCTTTATCGTATTGATCTTTCGCAGGAGTTCAACGTCTTAGACACGCAAGCCTCCGAGTTGGTGCAAACGGCAGATATGGATGAGCTGTCCGTGAACATTATCTGGCTGTTTGTGACCAACATCATTCTCGGTGCGCTGTTGATTGTCGTGATTGGTTTGTCGATATCGCAACGTTTGTCCTACCGGAGGCGTCTGAGAGCGGCCAAGATAGCTGCCTACGGTAAGCGGAAATGTTGTCTACGATTGCGTGGCATGTGTGTCTTAATCTAGGAAACGATTTCACTCCCAAAACGGACAGGCACATCGGGCCCCAGTCGCATGTACCAGGAGGTGCTCGGTGCGGTACCGAACACGAACAAGCACAGCATGAAGGGCAGCAATCCGATCTGGATCAGCAACGCCGGCCCCGAGGGTGAGTGGATGAAGGACGAGTTTGACAAGTGCAAGGATGCAATCGACGCGCAGTACGAGCGGTCGCTCAGTTCGGGCTTCTTCATGGACAACTGTCTGCAGTACGAGGCGCGGAAAAGTCTCACCAGGGCGGAGGCGAACAACGCCGCCAACAACTACCAGATTAAGCACCGGGGCAATGAGTCGACGCTGTGCGCGCGGAACTTGGAAACAACCGAGCTGTAAATAGACGTCTATGTACATACATTTTCTTTATCCTTCCGCCGTATTGCTACAATAAACACGAGAAGCGAGAAATGAGGTGCGTTGGAGTGTGGTGGAGAAAAGAATTAATTAAACCCGTTCCACACCAATCGCTGACGCTGCCAGGATTTGTGCGGTCGGTGGAAACTTCGTTTTGATGAAGTCATGGCCAGACATTGGCGTGATAGTGGACCGTGTACCGTACGAACCGCACAAGTAAGAACTCCAAATCATCATTTTCTCACTTTTCTCGAAACATGCACCGACACATGGAGCGAAGAGAAAGAGCGCAAGAGAAAAAGAGTGTCCACGAATAAGATTTATTACATCAGGTTTTGTTTTGCGCCACATCGCCACACGTCGAGCCTGCTGCACAAAACCGCAAGCAGTTGCTCCAAAATTTAACACACACTTACACACACGGGCCAGGGAGAGATGGAGCTCGTCTTTGCGATCCCTTCCGCGACCACTCCAGCAGTTACCGGAGTTGTTACCGGTACTGTTGTTTTTGTTTTTGTTTTTCGTTGCGTCTATAAGGGACTTAGTTCGTAACGCTTAACGATTAAATTGGTCCTTTGACTCGCTGTCTATTGTTTGCGGCTTACAGCCTTTTAAGGTGGCTGGCCCTCTCCACCGTCCGGGCCACACCGGTACGGGTTTCCGGACACCGTTTCGCACTTATCGTGATTAATGGAGTCAAATCTAAATCTTCGTCGATTAAATCGCTCTCGATTTACGGTTCTGGCCGTTCCATTGCCACACGGGAGGGTAGCCATTCGGTACCGAGCTACTAATCTTGGTTTGGGCTCCCGGAATAAACGGTTAGTATGGGGGGAGATGAATGGAGAACGAGGGGGGTGGGTCATGTTCACTATGGAGATAAAAACGCAACAACAGCATCCCTTTTTTCGACAGCGCCAGATAACCCGATCGAAACTGGCGGGGTTTGCTTCTGCTATAAATAAAGCTGCTGCGGGCTGTTAATCAGCTTAACAGTGTACACGCGACGTGTCCGGACACGTTTGGTTGGTTGTGGTTGGAACAGTATTTATGTGTACACCTTGGAGTTTCACGGGCACTTCAGCGCCATGCTTACTTTTATACTAAACAAAATAAAACACACACACCAAACTTGCGACGTCCAGTGTCGAGATGGTGGAGGGTTCGCTCGCTTCGGGATAATTAATTTACGAGATTTTCAATCTCCCGATTCGGTGACGCGCCGGTCGACTGTCACGCACCACAGGGCATCCCATTTCTAATCTAGACGGTCTTACGATGGTCCAGCAGGGTTTTACAGCTGCTCCATCGGTTGACACGATCGTTTCCCACGCCGCAACGCCATCGATCCACGGTGTCCCAGCTCGTGCAACTCGTGCAGCTCGTACTGCTAATCCTTTGCCGGCGTCCGTACGGCGTGCGGTTTCAGCTCCTGGGCGGAATAGCACAGGCTAGTTGTTTGATTTAGCTGGCTCGCCGGCAGCGTGTTCATCCGCCGCGTGGGTCCTGCGAAAATCGAAGATTAGAACGCGGAACGCGTGACGGTTCGCGACGGTTCGATCCCGAGCGGCACGGACGAATCGATTAATTTCGCTTACCGGTTTGCCATTTGCGTTGCCCGGTCGGCGACTGGGAACCATTGTACAGGAACGAACGCTCCGTATCTGGCGGTGATAGGGCAAGAACGGAGCAAGAAAAACAAAATAGATGAGTTAGTTGCGATTAGCGTCCGGAGGATGCACCGTTCCAAATAGTAGAACCGTGGACGTAGAGAGCCAACGTCGTGAATGCACACCGTTTCTTACTATTCGCAAGTGGTCCGGCGAACCGGAGCACGAGTACCGGGACGTACCGGTGCGCCGGTGGCTGGTCGCGATGTCCGGTGTAACGCGCACGAACGGACAGCAGCGAAAGAACTGCTGGAAACCGCGTCGAAACCTTCAAAAAAAAAAAAAAAAAACAAGCACGAAAAACAGAAACAGTAAAGTGTTGCAAAACTGGATCCTCGAAACCGCGCTGATCCTGCTTTCCGGAGCCACCGTACCGTGAGTTCATCCAGCAGTAGATGATGGGATTGTACATCGAGTTGCTCATCGCGAGCCAGTAGATGGCGAGATACACCTCCTGGATGTACGGTTTCTTCGTCAGATCCGGGTAGTACGACGTGAGGATGAAGTAGATTTGAAACGGAAGCCAGCAAACGGCAAAGATTATCACCACAATCATCATCATCTTAACGACCTGCGTGCGTACCCGGGTCGGCGACGGTTGGCACATGGAAATGGAAATAAAATACGACATTAGTTCCTTCGCTTGCCGGTCGCAAGTCTCCGCTCCGCAGAAGCTAATGAGTGTTCGTCGCGGGGAGCGCGCAAGTGCGCGGACACAACAGTTCCATTTACTCGGTGAGAAATCGGAATCTAGTACGGGAAAAGTTTATTGCTCTGTCCTCGTACCGCTCGCCCCGCGCTCCTCCCATCCTTCACTCACTGGGGTTTTGCATTCGCGGGTAATTTAACTCCAACTCCAACGCCGGTGCCCAATTCACCGACAGAGTTCTCGTTCTGGTGGAAAGTTCAATCATTAGATACAAAGTTTCTACCACGCATCCGCACCGTGCCCGTTCTGGTATGCCGAGACACGGTGAGCGTGTATATGTGTCGAAAAACTTTGTCCTTTTGAACTGGCTAGGCTAGGTGATGGGCAATATGAAGTCGTTGCGAATGTGTGCCACATTTCGATTCTAATGGAGGAACTGAAACTGTAAGCGATGTCATAGACGCGACTACGGACGATTCTGAGAATGTAAAATTCTAAAAGTTTCATTCTAAAAACTTCAAATTGTTCCCGTAGGCTGGAAATGTTTTTTTAAGCTAACAAATAAAGCTCCGACGAATGCAGAGCTCGATTGACCCCCTTACAGGCTATTAAGTTTTCTATCGTCCTACATTGCGTTCGATGTATAAAATACTTTGTATTGCAAAGTGAGAGAGTTTTTCAAGGAAAATAATAAACACAGTCCAATCAGCACTTCCCTTACCACTGGCTGCTTGTTTAGAAGTAGTAAAATGAAAAGTTGAGTTGACACATGAAGGGGCGGGCGTCTCTGATATATTTGCGCCTAAATATATGCAATGCTTTTTTTGGCTTCAAGTATACTTTCCGGTTACAAGGATGAACGTTCTCGCTTAGCAAAGCAAAATGTGGTTAGTAATCATTTTATTTCTAATGACTAATGACTGTATTTAGCGAGGATAGATGTAAAATCTACGCTATTATGATAAATGTGCCATTTCCGTGTTAAAATGCGTGTTAAATCGTTGCACAACACTTGCCGTGCAAAATGATCCCATTTTGCCCATCACTATCGGTTTCAATTGCCGGAAGAACTTACCCGCCGCTTGCTTTTGATGTTGTCCAGCTGCCGCTGCGTACATTCCCCGATGCTCTTCGAGCCCCAGAGCTCCAGCCCGACCCGGGCGTACGTGAACGTCATCGAGCCGATCGGCAGGAAGTAGGTAAGAAACATGAACACGATGTTGTACCTGTGCGAAACAAAAATCCCTCCGGTTGAGTTAGCTCGCCGGCCGAGCGCTACCGTTCGTCCCCGACCGCACCGAAACGACGCTCTACTTACACATACTCCTGGCGCGAGTGGTTCGATGGACCGTCGGGCCATTCGGCGTAGCACAGGATGTGGTCCTTGATGGGGTAGGTCGTGAAGAAGAGAAGCATCGGGCAGGAGATGATCGTACCGACGATCCAAATGCCGGCCGCCACGCACAACGTTGCCTTCTTGCCCATGCGAGGCTTCAGCGGGTTCATGATGGCCACATACCTGGATCGGAGGGTGAGGTTAGGAGAACACACACATGAGAAACCGTGACGTGTAAGGCTGCATTTGACTTCAAACAAGGGCCCGGTGGTTCGGGTGCACCGAGTTCGTTGGTGCACACGTCTGCTGCGGATTGGCTTTCGACTGCAGTGGTCCCACTGCTACCCATACACAACTCAAACACGATACTCCGAAACTCGGTAACGAAGTCCCGTATCAAATTAATGCAATTGCATTACGCTGGCCCGTTTACCCGGTTTCGCAAATGATTTAATCATCATCGGGGTAGAGGGTGTTTCATGCTGGGAACACAACGGGGAAATGCTTCCGGGCGATTGGAGTATTGGTTTCTTGGAAGTTCAGTACTGTTGCAAAACCGGATCCAGGTTGCTCTTTTTCCCGGCGCCGGGGCCAACCTGCAGCTTCGAAGCATTTGGTATGCATCATCGAAAAAAAAAATATGAAAAAAGAATCGGAATCATCTACCAAGAGCGAACAGCGAAAAGAGCGCAACCCATCCGGCAAACTAATAATTGTGCATCCTCGCACTGCTGAAAAGCGGCGCGATGCAAGCGATGCCTGGTTTCATCTAATTGTCCTAATTAAATATTCATCACTTCGCGAGCCCCGGGCCCGGGTTAGCATTCGGTTCGTTTCGGTGAAACGGTTTCAACTTTGGCGTAGCAAAAACCCTTCCACCACACCGTGAGCGTCCCCGGCGACGGTGGTGCACTTGAAACGCTTTTGAATAATTTATTACTTTAGCATAGTTTTTCGGACGAGCACAGGCATAAACGGGCGCCTCGTGGCGCTGATCGTTTTCCTCGGCCGCCTGCGGGGCCAGGTTTTTGCCGGTTCGTTTCGCTCCCCAACCCGCTGCCAAGCTAGTTCCAAAGAAAAACGGGAGGGGAAAAACCTTTTCACGTGGTACCTCCTGATAATTTATTTGAAGCACCCTCCGGTAACCTTTAATGCGTTTGGTACAAACCACCGGCTGTCTCTTGCCTCTCCCCGTCCACGGTGGTAAAGCGAGCGATAAAGACAAGATTTATGAAGCGGGTTCATTGAATGGGGAAGGTGCGTAAGGATGTACGCTCCGGGGGGCGTTGGTTTTTTTTTTTGTTACGTAGGAAAGCGTGTTTTGCCTAGCTTAGCTTAATGGTCAATTAAGGGATAGTTTGCATACTGTTTTTGTGTTTGTAAGTGTGTGTATCTTCGTGTCTGCATTTATCTATGTGCTAAGGGCATAACGACACTTTGTCACATTACGTGACGAAGGGGAAGTTTGAATAAATGAGCCGTTTGAGTAGAGCCGTTGGAGCAAAATCTTGGTGGATCAAATGAACAGCGGAGTGAAAAGTTGTTGATGCAAGCGTTTACCGAAACAGCTCGTTTTTGAAGCACCAATCGCCATCGTTTTCATGCATCAATTCATGATTGAGTCAGCTCGCGGGGTGTAAAATTAGAAATGGCTATGCTGTTCAGTGCAATAAACAGCTGTCAGGATAATCAATTCAATAATCTGTCTATGAAATGAATATTTCGAACAAACCCACAAAGGCTCGCGGTAGACAAGAGCTCAAATAATGCAGAATCGAAGATGAAACGGCGCAGTCCGAGAAAACTATAAAATGAAATATTAGTAAGCGACTGCCGGTTCGTATTTCTTGGCAACCATTTGACAGGAAATATTCCCAGCACCAAGGGAACCGTGCTAACCAACAGCGCTGGGTATGTTTACAATAAACGAAAGCACCGGCTTCATTTGCCCTTCGATAATGCGTACTATAGTGCTATTGAGTGCTGTTATCCTGCTTCTAGCGTGCTACTTACGACTGACATCGTTTGTGGACTATTTCTCGGTAATGTTGCATAGGGATCGATTGCAAACGTTTGTGGACAGAGGAGAATAAACGACATTATCAATAAAATATGACATCTCTTGAATGTTCAAGAGACCAAAATGTGCGTTGTTTCGATGTTGCACCAAAATTGAGAAATAATGCTTATATGTTGAATGATTTGTCAGGTTACCTTAGGTCTGGGTTTTATATTGGGTGCATTATTACAAAAATGTGTATATTAAAGCTTGTTTTTGCTCAATATCCTCCTTACGAAAATGGAGCTCAATATTCTTAATATCCTCCTTACATTACAATTTTCTATGAATTTTTCCGTTCATTTTAATAAGAAGAAATGAATATGCGTCATAACAGTAAGTATCGCTTGCGGCACTCACGAGCGCTTTGGTTGTTGCTGTTTTCCCAGGATGTTCTCATGTATTTGACATCGGTGATGGGAAATGAAGCTCACATGTTGATGTTAAAAAAAAAAAATTGTTCTAAAATACACGCACTAAATAGCTTTATCGTACGATTCATAAACAAATTATCTTTGAAATATATTTTTACTAAAAAATTCTCAATGTCCACAATGTTTCAATTTAATAACTGCAAGCTTTTGCATTATCAACATTATTAGACGAACGAAATTTAGCCGCCGAAAATTATCCCCTCAGCACGCAATTCCAACAACTTTCAAACAAAACCCAAGTTTTCGGTCCAAGTTAGGGGGTGTTGAAACTTTCGGATGTAACCAGTCATTATATCCACCACTCGAACATGACGCGCCGTGCTATTCAAGGTGTGAGAGTCTGCTTCTCCACAGTTCCCCACACGCCGGAGTTTGGTTTCTCAAACAAACTATCACCGCAACTAAACTTGACACCTTCCCTGCTGGGGAGGGATTTAATGAACATGTTCTTTGCCGTTGCTTCATTGCCATCGAAAGTTCATCAAAGGGTTTGTAACGCTTACGAACACATTTACGATCCTTGCCAAAAAAGAGCTGGAAGCAGTTTCGGACTTTGAATTTTCCAATTTCACGCCCCGAAGGGGGAATATTAATCACGTCTTGCAGGAAGTCTCAATTATGCTTTCGAGTCAGGCGTGTATTTTAGAGACACTAAATTTTGTACACAGAAGCTAGATAACAATTTCCATCGCCATCATTCAAACTCCTGCACGGTAATCGTTTAATGCGATTGTTTAATCATATCGAAGCTCCGAATAGAAAATGCACGAAAATTGGAAGCCAGTTTTCATAGACACAAGTGCTCGCAAACATAATTTAATAACTTAAGCCAGACGATGATGTGCGAACTGGCGCGGTGGAAGGAAAAACAAAGTATTATATTGTGGAACCTCTTCGGTGATTAAAACGGCAAGGTGCTACGTTGTCCCAAAACAACCAGTACACACACACAAACGCAGAAACACCCTCCACGGCTATATCGTTATGTCGGAAGCGTGAACGCACGTACCATCCTGCCACACATCAAATAACGCTCAAAACGGTAAATCTAATCACCACGCACACACCCTTGCCGTACTTCGGTTCCTCTCTTCGTTGCCGGAAACGAAAGCTCTTCCGCCTGTAACATTCACATGAAATATGCGAAACAATAGATCGCGCACAAAATACGCCGAAATAAGTGCTAAGCACACCCTAACAATCGCTAAGCTCACATCCACAGATTGCCTCCCGTTTACGGCCCAGCGTTCGTACCGGCGGGTATGTGTGCGTCTGAGCGTACGGAATGGTGGAACGAGAGCGCGGCTCGAATGTTTATCGCTGACCCTGAACCGTGAAACCAACTGCCCCGCGGGGGAAATCGCTAGCAGCGAGGGGTTGTGAGGAGCGAAAAAAGAAGTAAATCCTTCCGCGCCTACTATACGTCGTCGCCGTCGTCGCTGTTGTGTTGGCACTTCCGTCCTGTCGAGTCGGATGTGGCTCCTTCAACCCCTCGTGCCTCGTTTCGCATTACACTGTGGGAAAATTTAGAATCAACTTATATCACAAGCAGATTTTTTTTTTCGCTTATCGTGGGTTGGAATGTATGAATTAAAATTCTGGGAATAGAACATTTTATATTTATTATACAACACATGATCGTATATTCGTAAATAAAATAGAAGAATTTTCGTTTGAAAAGTGGCTGATAGGTTTATTATTTTGGCATCTAAATTAAACTCAACAAATGACCACACATCGGTGTGCAGAAAATTGTATATTTTTGACCGACGCTTTCCCGCCGTGCAACAGCCAGTCGTTGCTCGTTGTGCGAAATGCATGAATGAGTGACTTGACGTGGCAAAGCGAAGCGAAATATAGCTTTTACGTCGCGTATGCAAAATCACTTTTAAAGCTCAACTTTAAGCGTTTCGGGGAATCGGGGAAGTGGGCCGGGAAGGGTGATCAGCGCCGCACGATTCGTCTGGCCCCGAAAAGCACCACCCAAGGAGTAGATTTTTCAAGCGACGGATAAATACAGTCGTCATCGTTCTGTCTCGCTGTTGTGTGCGAGTCGACGTGTCCTGCTGGATGCCTATTATGCTACCCGCCTGCTCTTCTGAATGTCCTTTCCCGATCTCCCCCACGCCCCCCCCCCCCTGCGCTCAACGAACGGATCCCAAAACCAAAAAGCCAGCACCGGGGAAGCGGGGGAACGGGTAATCGTTTGTTTTCTCGTTTCGCAAACATACGGCTCGCGTCATGGATGGCTGACGAACGAGCCACGGCCATTCCGGGAACGGGTGGAGGGAACATGCGGGGGGTACAACTAGGGGGCAGGAGAAACATTCGTATCCTCAGAGAAACGTGGAACCGGTCGGTCCAAATACGAGAACGGAATGTCGAAGAGTAATGAAGATAAAATGATGAAGTCAAGCGAAACGTCGTCCGCCCCGGTCCGGCGGAGCAGTGGAATTGGTTTGTTTTGCAAAAATTAAATAAAACGCGAAAGGCATACGGGGGTCACCCACTGGTGTTGGCGCTTGTTTTTTTTTTTTTTGTTTGCAGTGTAGCGATTGTATCGCTCTTCGGTCGAATCCAGCGGCCAGCGTGGTGATGGTGACGGTGCGCATTGATGCCGAAGCATAAAAATACTCCATTTTTGCACCGATGCGTTCGGTGTTGTTGGTTTGAGTAAAAAAAGCTGCTTAATAATAAACGCAAATACATCGAGCCCCGTTCGCTCGCGTGCGGTACGTACCTATCTATCGCGATGGCCATCAGTGTGAACACGGAAGCGCAGATACTGAGAATGGCAACGAACTGTGAAATTTTGCAGTACGTCGTCCCGAACGGCCAGTCCAGGTACAGCATGTAGGTGTAGTTGAAGGTGACGTTCAGCGTCGAAACCATCGCGTCCGCTATCGATAAATTAACTGCAGTGAAGGAAAGAAAGAAACAAGGGCAAAAAAAAAACACCCCGCATACGCACACACATACATATACAGAAAAGCGAGTCAATGAGTGAAACGAACATTCGTGGCAGTGACGGACGCACCCGCACGCAGCCAGGTGCCAGAAGGTAAAATGCAAATTAAAAGCTTCCGCCTGGCTGGTGCTGCCCGGTGCCGGGATCGAGTTACCTACCGAGAAAGTAGTTGGTTACCGTGCGCATCCGCTTGTGCGAGAGGACGATCCACACCACGATCAGATTACCGACGGTGGCCGTAATGACGATGCCCGCGAACAGCACGTTCCACACGACCAGCCGCCACATCGGCAGTATCGAGAAGAAGTCCATTATGGGTCTGCAACGGATGCGGGAAAAGAGCGGAAAAGCGTTAGTGGTACGGCACGCCAAGACCATTTCGGTGCAAGGACCCTGCTGTAGCAGCGTGAGCAAATGTTCGTTAAATGAATTCATTAAATTTCGATTGAATAGATCAACGTACGGGGTCGTCGAAAAGCGAAGACCAAAATTACGGACCGTCTAAATAGCGTCGCACCGGTCAGGCCATCCCCAAACGGGCGGCATTTATTATAAATATGCAGGGCTTTACATTTAATATTCCCAAAACTGTGGGCAACGTTGTACGGGGATGGTCTCAGATTATTTTGCGGATGAAAATAACAGATTTGCAGCTTATATTCGTCATCCTGTTTTTTCCCCCCCCCCCGCGGAATGCGCACCTTTTACGTTCCAGGCTAAATACTGCACGTGATTTATGATGACGGTGGATGGATTTGCAATGGTTGGTGCGGTGATTTTTTTGACAAATTCCGAATAAGCCGAATTCCGACGAAACGACTCAGCCATTTATAAGCAACGAGAATTCTTTACTGTTTTCTTTTTTTTATAAGTTTTCTTTTCAACTATGCTTCAATTAATCGAATGAAACCTTTAAGAATGTTGCCTGTTACCGCATAAAAATAGTTTATAGATATATATGTTTTGTATTATATTATTTTATTATTATTATTTTTTTCATATTTTCAAAAATGAAAACACATCGCTCTTTAGCATCACCTAATTTACGATCCGCTTTAAATTGAGTAAATGATTCCAAAAGTAAATGATTTGGTTTTGATTTGTATCAGATTGACAATTACATGGCGGAAATCATTATTCAGCTGACAAGTAAAACATTTTAAAACCATTAATAAAGAGCTGCGCCAGATCCGATTTGGTATGCTTTTTGACGCAAATTTGTCTTATCAGACCAAAAGTATGCAATAAGACATTATTAAATCACTAAACACGATTTATGTCTCAATTAACGCGACCGTAAATGACACTTACGATGGGAGCGACAATTTTCTATTCCGAACATGGAGCAAACCCCAACAAAAGCTGTAATCATCGTATTGTCAAAATGTCTTAGTACTCGAGCAGCTAGAAGTTATTTTGTCGAAGTCATTGTTGTGAAAATAAAATGGACATGCTCGAATCGTTCCTAGCACTCGATCGGAAGCCACTAATGCCTGTAAATAACCTTCTGGCCAAAAGCGTGCAGAACAATAAATAAAAAAAAAATATACGACAGAAAAGTAAATCCCAACTTCCTCGCCGAACTGATCGCATTGGCAAACGGAAAACCGCGCGGAAAGTCCTTATCATGTGCCAGCACAATTTCAAAGAGGGTTTGCCCGTTTACGCTTCAAAGCACGACCACGAATCCGTGCGATGTTGGTCGCCTCGTGACTCGTCAAAAATCAATCAAGTACCACCAGCATCGACAAACCAGGTGTGGTTTCGGTTGGCAAAACTCCAAAAATAGCAAACGGGAAACGGAGCGCGTGTATGTGTGTGAGTGGAAGTGAGACAGCGAGTGAGTTTTAAACATCATAATCAACGTTCGGAAGTTTGGAGAACTACCTTCCATCATGCTACACGGCTTCAGTTTCCGGCACACGGGCTGAAGCAATCGAAAACTTTCTCTATGATGTGGGCGATCCCATGTTGGCGGATCCAGAATGAAGTTACCGGTTAGTTTACAGGTGCCGTGCAGTTGCGCCCCCATCGCACATTCACTTTGCGTTCGTTTGATCGAAATCTGTGTGCTTGTTTTTTTTTTTGTGTGAGGCTTCTTCACACAATCGACACAACACACGATTTACGATTTGCGTGCGCCTAAATGTATGCAACAAGCCAGCAAATGTAAATCTAACCGACTCGATCAGCTCAAGCACAATGTGAGGCAAGGGCGCTGCTTGTAAGTGTTGACCGGGGTGGAAAACAACGGTACGGACGGGAGGATAAAAAGCTGATTGGATTAGTTTCACCCACCACTTTTCCCGTCCCGTTGCCTAGGTAGCGCCAACGTAACGTAAGTCCGGAAGCCTTTTCACCAGCGGTAGCACCAGTGAGCCCCACAACACTGTGGGCACGAGTGTGTGCAAACATTTGGCGCAGATTTTCACATTTGCGATTCGAGCCGCACCGGGGGTTCCGGGAATTTACACAGACGAGCGCGCACACTCGATAAGGGGTATAATATGGAACGAGAGTGTGTGTGTGTGTGTGTGTGTGTGTGTGTG